>JALMQS010000030.1:31865894-31896378 GCA_024734495.1 Forficula auricularia | reverse complement strand
TAATACGAAATTGATATAATTATTATTATTTTTTTTTTGCGTTTAAACAATTTACAAACTTTCTCTGTGAGATTCAAAAAAAATTACATAATTTTTAACCGACTTCAAAAAAGGAGGAGGTTCTCTATTCGACTGAATTTTTTTTTTTTTTTTTTGTGCCTATGTTACCTCATATCTCCGCCAATTGTCAACCGATTTTGAAAATTTTTTTGCATTGGGTTCAGTCTATCTTCCGATTGGTCCCATTTTTTTCGTTTTTTTCATAGGTATTAGACCTTTTTTATTAGGTTGTTTAGACCTAACCTCTTTATTTATGAACCGATTTTGTGGATTTCTTTTTTTATCAAAGGGGGTGTCTCTTAGGGATGGTGTCATATTAATTTGGTCAAGTTCTGATGATATGATCACTATTAATAACATCACTAAAAAGAGAAAATAAAAATAATTTTTAAGAAAAAATAAAAAACCGACTTCAAAAATTAAATGCAACAAATAAAATACACTAAATGGTATAAAATAATTATTATCTTATTTAGTTACACAACTAAACGACAGAAATAATGGCATGAAATTACTTTTTGAAGTTGGTGCCAAACATATACCTTTTATGAATCGCACTCGACGGATCTTACTTAATTGCGTTTGCCGGGTACGCTCGCTTATAGAACGTGTCTAGTTGTTTGGCACCGACTTCAAAATATATTTCGTCGTTTAGTTGTGACTAAATAAGATAATAATTTTATACCTTTTAAGGAGCCGGTTGCATGTCGCAAAAGTAAGTAACTTTTTTACCACTAACCAAGGTAGATGGTAAATGGAGAAATGGAGATGGCCAATCCAGATGATAAGAACTTTCAGTGCCTGTCATCGATTGTATCAATGATCACTCCATTTACCATCTACCTTGGTTAGTGGTAAACTTTGCGACATGCAACCGGCCCTTAGTGTATTTTATTTGTTGCATTTAATTTTTTGAAGTCGGTTTTTATTTTTTTCTTAAAAATTATTTTTTTAACATTAATCTTTTTATTTAAAAAATCTTAATAATATCAACATTAAATTTTTATTCTCTATAGCTTTGCAATCATTTACCCGTCCAGGGGCCGAATATATTCTCAGCTAGTAGATCGATAAAATAGACATTTTCTTTATTTTAAAATTTTAATTCAACCTAAAAATATGGTATATCTTTCAAAATAAAAATTGATGTTTTTTTTTCACTCTTCCTATCAAATAGAATAATAAATACATACTACACAATTTATATATAAAAAAATATTACGTTCTATAGAAAACGTGTTGATTTTCTTCTGTTTATTGCGTTGTTCTTTTTTTTTTCATTTATATTTCTTTTAAATAACAAACAATTATTTGATCGTTTTAATAAAAAAAAAAATATATCATTAACTTGTATTTATTTGCGAAATGTTTGTCTCTTAATGACCCATTGATCCATTTATTTTTTTCTGAAATAATCAAATACTAATTTCATGATAAATTGGAGCTCAAAGAAATAAACTTAAGTATTCTTCAAACATAATAGCCTGATATTTTTTCTTCCTTGAAATTTTCGTATAATTTTATAATAGAAATAATTCGAAATATTATTATATTTTCCAAAAATATTTGCAAATGACGCTAATGTAATTTGAAGAAACGTTTTGATTTCCATTTCATTTATTCATAGTCTTTATATTATGTATAATAGTAGTTACTATAAAAAAAAAGAAAAAGTTGAATATCTAAGAAATTTGAATTGATTTATTTTGATACTTGGATTTGACTATTGATCAAGTTTTTAAGGACGTTCCCTAATATAGCTCAGATGCAGTTCGCCCTTTCCCCTACTCTCACATGCGCAGAAAGCCAAAAATATTTTCACTGCGTCGTTTCTTGGATCTGGCAATATTGCATTCTTGCCGACGATAAAAGACAAAGAATAAAAAAAAACACTTCATGAAACAGCTCAATGCGAAATTCCAGATGAGAGTTAGGAAGTTAGGTTGAGAGAATTAGCTAAAAATCTCAAATGCACCAGCTGCAGAGGTTTTTTAGAGCTGGAAAAATTGAGTAATTTTAGTGCGACGATGCCAGAACCCATCTCACTTGCTATGCCATGAGAGAAAATTAGTGCGACGATGCCAAGTCGCCATCTCTCACTTGCTATGCCATGAGAGAAAAAATGAAAAAGTACCTAACTTTTAACATTTTTCATACAAAACCAATACCTCTTGATACAATTATTTTAACAGAAAAATATTTGTTATATCTTCAGTTAATGATTCTCAGTTTTTCAAGAAAATTACGATTGCTATTTAATGAAACAGTCGCTTTAACATCAACCGGGATAGGGTTCGCGTGTTATATATGCAAATTTCAATGGTCAATATTTACAAATTTAGTGCCGCAAGGACTATTGAAAACAATTTCTACGTTTAATGGACACTTATAAATATGTATATTCAAAGTTTTAAAAGGATTGCAAGAAAATCAATTTATTAGGGAACGTCCTTAAGTAATGTTCGTGAATACGGACGTAGTAATGAAATGATTGTTTTTCTTCATAAGAATACCTCTTCAAGTGATCGCTCATTGTCTATCTCTTCTCTACTAGAGAGGGTGCGTCACGCTTCCCTGGGAGGCCAACGACCCGAAACACGTGCCTCTCATATTCAAAACAACCGCCGAATTGTTTTATTTATATTTTTTACTTATATTTACATATAAAAAATAAAAGTATTGCATATGTCTTAAAAATTCAAATTGTTATATTCACCGTTTTGAAGTCTCTTGAATCCACTAAGTCCATTTCAGACATTAGTGTCTCTTCATGGGTTTACTTATTTGTTAAATCCATAGAATAGAACTCCTTGAATTGTAGTTAAGGACGTTCCCTAATATAGCTCAGATTCAGTTCGCTCTTTCCCCTACTCTCACATGGGCAGAAAGGCAAAACTATTTCCACTGCGTCGTTTCTTGTATCTGGCAACATTGTATTCTTACCGACTCTAAAAGACAAAGAATAAAAAGGTTCTGACAAAAATAGACCGTCATGTAATTTTATATTAATTATTTTTCTATAAAACGATTTTAACGTTTTCTTTGCTTTTTTTTTATAAGAAATTACAAACTTTTAAGGATGAGCTTTTTCTCGCTTGAAGTTCTGTGAGCAGCTTTATTTATTTATTTATTTTTAGATATCTAGAGATTTAATCTCGAGTAAACCAAATTTATATTTAGTAAAGTCTTGTTTAACTATTAGTGTTTTAATTAAATTAGGCTGGAGTTGGTTTTTAGTGTTTTAATTCAAATGTTCATGTTCCCTTCTTGAAATTAAAATGTATGTCTTTAGATTCATTTTAGAAAATTATATTTAAATTATTACGTGAACAAAAAAAACATTTCGATAATTCTTATGTAAATAATTTTAATGTTAATCTAGTTGTATGCCCATTTCTATGATTGGATAAATTCTTATTGATGGGCAATTCCGTTTATTTTAATTTATAAACCCTCCGAAACGTTGGTTTTTAAAACATTCAAAATGACATTCCTATAAATTATTTTATTCGGAATTTGTACTTTTCATAATCCTTGGACTGACTATTAAATTTGTATTATTATTTTTCAATTATCTTACCGTGTATTGGTTTGTTATCAAAAAGGGATCAGTAAAAGTCGTCTAGTCAGTCCCCTTACCAGTTTTATTTTCTCAAAACCTGATTTTTCTTTTGTAAAATGTTTAGCGTTATTCGAGTTTAATGTTTTGTAATATAATAAAATTAATTCTCCTCTCCATTGATAGTCGCGCACCTGTCATTCCTCAGACATCACCTTATTCTAAACCGTTTTAATGAATTCAATATCTATAAAAACACTACTTTTGGGGGTTTATTTCTCAATTGCAATGCACGACAACATTCAACTCATAAAACTCCTTCTTGGATAAGAATTATGACCACTTGTACAATATAGGAAATTCAATCATTTATTTCTAAATACGTCATGCATTTTGTTAAGCCAACAAACAACACTGACGAAAAGTTTTATTATATTTTATTATAATTGTTTTACAATATGGGTTTTCTTAGGATTTTTTTGAAATTTAGAGAGATTATTATTTAAATACTTCTGCATCGATTGGTCGCAAAACGAAATTGATGAACAAAATAGTTCCGGAGCTATTAAATTCCAAAGATAGAGTTTTTCAGACTCTTATTCATTGCACTAAACGGTATATCGCAAAATTTACAAATATAATTATAATTATGAAACTCTTCTTACCATCGTTATAAAAAACTAAACCAACATTAAACACTAACTAAAACATTTTTTAAGAAAATTTCAATTCATAGTTACAACACAGTTTCTGAGATAATAATGAAAAATTTACACTAAAAACAATCGGCAACAACGGATGTATTTAACCTAAAAAGTGTGTTAACGTTAGTACTTTTTTTATGTTTTTTCACTTCAGCCATTGTCGCAACAGCTTTCAATCGCTTATTAAGAACTTTTTGTTTTATAAATCGACCTTTATAATGTATTTTATCTGTCATTTCTATGATATAAATATTCTAGCTCGGACAATGTTGCCAGATTTGTCAAACGAGCACTGGATTGGCTAGTAGTGGGACATAAACAGCAAAAGGTTTTGGGCTTATGAATTATGAATCCTTATTATCTTTTCTAGATACTCTAGCATTAACTTTTTGCTAGTAATTTCGCGAAACAACTACCTTAAGGACTTTCGTCTAGTCTTTCTATTATGTTTATTTAATATTTGAAATACGATTATGTTCGAATTGAAAATTTTAATAACAACTATATTTCTAAATTTGAAGCTTTTTTACATCAACTTATTTTTCTTTTCATTTACATAAAACATGCCTTAAAAATTTCAACAAATTTGAATAATTTTATTGAAATATTTAAACTCTATTTTCCCGTTATTAGGGCGGAATTTACTATCTCCCATCACTGCCTGATATCTTCAACTGTCAGCAAACCTTCCAATGTGTCCAATAAAGCCATATTTCACTCCTACTTAAATAAACTCACCTAAAGAAAATTCTATTTCAAAATAAATTTGAAAGGTTTGGTCTTTTGTTAAAAATAAATAAATAAATAATATTAAAATAATAAAGGCATATATATACCTGTACTATATCTCTCTAAAAATAAAAATACATTTGTTTTACTAAAAATATTATTTTTTTATTACTCAAAATTTTAACTCTACGTTGAATTCAAACCAGGAAGTAGGATGTTTAACCTGAAAAATTTGCCCCTAAATTAATAAAACTTGTAAAAAACAATAAAACGCTAAATCTTAAAATTATTTCTACATTGGCATGTTGAAAAGTTAAAAGCAAACCCGATGATCTCGGAAGTGGAGCAACATGTTAATTTATAGTTTGTTTTTTGACTTTGAAAATATAAACTACGTAAATATTTTTGGGTAATATTTGTGACATCTTCAGATCTATTTTCTTATAATATGTGAAAGAAAAGAATATTAAAAAAAAAGAGTATAATTTACTAGCAAATCATAATCCAAATATTGAAACCATTTGTTAATTTATGAAGCCGGCCTCATTCTTCCTTAAGATAAATAAATATTGGTTTTCCGAAAAGCCAGAAATCTTTACCTTGCCTAATATCTAGGCCTTCTGAAAATTGCAAAACGTACTCGTTCTTCTCTATTGCGCTATTCCAAATTCACTTCACTTTCCCCTCGTCTTAATGCTCAGTTTACTCGACGCCACCCTCTCTTTCGCTCATTTTCCCAAACGCTTGATCACACTTTCTATCTCCCTGTGCCCGAATGGCAACGCTGCTTCTCCCCATCACTTCACGTGTTACTAAGGGGTGTCGTTGTCCCCAATTGGCAACGCAGCACTCACATAATAAAAAAAAAACTGTCGGCATTAACAGCTGTTTGCCAGGTTTTGATAGAGGTGCGCATGCGGAGCCTAGAACCGACGTTGCCATTTATACTCCCTATCTAAGCAAACGTTGTTTTTAAATAATTACTTGATTAACAATCAAGTCATCATGTCAAGTGTAGTTTTGTCGGCTTACACTTGGCGAATTTATTTAATTTTATATTTTATCTGATAATTGATTATAAGAAATATTTCTATTCGAACGGTTGAATTCAAGATTTAGTCAAGTTTCAGTACACCATAACTGTTATCTGTAACACTTCAAGGGCTAAGCTGTATGTAGATTTTTTCTCTTAAGTTTACTCTTTATATGAATAGAAAATTCAAATTTCTTTTTGGATACACTACGGTTAGGCCCCTTTACCTAGGCTAAAGAGAGAATTATTCAAAAGCATTATTTTTTTATATCTAAAAATATATAAGTCCAGTCTGTTATTTGCTTTTAACCGTCTGGAATAGATGTGAGAGATTGAAATGACTAGATGACTAGATTGAATATCGCAAAGATAGAAAATCCACAAAAATGATAATACAATTTTTTTGTTCACTATTTATTATATTAGAGGAAATCTAGGCTTGTGAAAAAATTTATATTAGATTAGCAGCAATACTTTATTTTTGCTTATTAGTCAAATCGTGATTGGATTAGGATAGAGAACCAAAGAAAAGGCCTTCAGACTGCTATTATGGTAGACGGGGAGGTCGTCATATGCCTCTGTGAGTAGTGGGGGTAATGCCTGCGGCGCCTTGGAGGGGTGGGAGCGCCGCGTCAGGGGAAAATCCTGCCGCGCAGTTGGCAGCCATGGACACTGTTCCGGGACAAGCCAGTGCTCACTCAGACCTCGTCCTTTCTTCATTAGGAGTTTCGCGCCAGGCTGGGAACGTTGGACAGTCTTGGCCAAAAGTGGGCCTAGTCTTCAAACCGTGACGAGGCACTCTTTTAAGCCTAGAGGTCCGCCTCCTACCAAACTTCGCCATAGCAGTTATCGAGTGATACAACTGGTGTTTGGTGCCTGTGCTTTTTAAAAGTGATTGTGCTAATAATTTAGTGTATGATAGTTTATCATTAGTTTTTTATCTGCCTTGATTTCATCGACGAAGCATCATGTCGGTAAGTTGATTATTATAAAATTACAAAACAAAGGATATGTGAAATTCAATGTTCTCATTTCAGAACACAATCAAGTTCCGTTTGAAATTTACCAAAAACCGGATTCTTAGTTATATAATTACTTTCTAACATGATAACCATCTTGTTAACTATTCATTTCTGGATGGACTAAATTTCAGTGACTTGGCATTAATGTGAACTGTTGATGGCGACCTCTAAGACCGGAAGCAAACGATTGGCTCTTTGCTCTCTGTTGAAGTGAATGCGTGTGCTAAATACCTTTCCCTAAAGGAAAACGATTTTTATTTTTGTCCTCATTTTGTTGACGCGCCCAAGAGTGGGTGAGCGCAAGTGTTTCGCTCTTCTCATAATCCACACGGACGGTTTCTTCTTTACCAATCCAGGACACACCTCTTTTGTCCGGGACGTGGAAATAATTAAATTTCAAAAAAGGGCTTAGGCTTGCATCAGCCTTAATGACTTGGCTCATAAAGTATGACGTCAGCTCTCTCTCAGCTCCTTTGTGCATGAGCTTCTTTGTTGCCGTAGGAAATGAGTCACTCACACTGTTTCACTGGTCATCAGGGTCCGAAAAAGACCACACCAGAAGGAACAAAGACGCAGAAGAGGAAAAAAAAAATAATCTTATCAAATAGTGGTTTTATTTCTTTGTTTTTCAAATGACTAATCTATTTTCATAAAGGCCATCTTTTTATCGCGTTATTAAAGAAAATATTGATAGTCAAATAAAAGCAATCAAGTTTCTACCTAAAAGATAATTTATATATATTTTATTTCGTTTTAAATTATTTAGAAAAGCAAATAGTAATAAAAAAAAACTGTATTATATAATTGAATTTCAATTATTTCTTACTATCTCGAATATAAATTGTATATACATAAATAAAATAATTTTCTTAATTATATTCAAAACAACATTTGTTCCTTTGAACCATGAATACTATCTTAACGAAGTTTTTTTTTTGGTTTCCCAAACGTTTGAATTCGTTAAAAGCAATACTCATTGTTTACTTTATAAAAAATTTTATTTGCTTTTCATCTTATATATTTATAATTAATAATAAAACGATCTAATTTTATAGACTATAGCATGATAAGTATTTTTCATCCCTGGGTTCGTTTCCCTCTTGTTAGGCACCCCCAATATCCTGGTCCTGTTGTAGTGCTTTGTTAGGGTCACTTGAGGATTCTGCATGATGTTGGTTTCTGCACTCGATTCTATTTAGTTGCATCCCTCCAGGATAGATTGGTGAGCTCCAAAGAAAGACTCTAAAATAACCTTCCTTTCCCTAGAATGAATGCCCTTCAAGGTTCAAAGCATTGGTTGTTGAATCAGAGGCAACTTTTTTTTTTAAATAATAATCAGCTTCCCGTTTTAAGACTGTAAAATTAATATATTTCCGGTGAGGAACAAAACTATATATATGAGAAATTTCTAATTAATGAAAGCACATATTTAGTTAGCACTTTAATTCAAAACAATTACTTGAAAATATTTCTCTCAATTCATTTATAATTTTATTAAAATTAACCCAAGTTTTTTTTTTACTATTATTTTTCTTTCTTAATATATGCACAAACGCCATGTACAATAATAATTATAATTCTCCTACAATAGGTAGATAGATTTTTTTAGAATAAACAAATTACAAGTTATATAGGCCCTGTTTTGCCATACGAAATCATTTGTTTGTAAAACGAGACGTTTAGTGATTTTCACAAAGAACTGGTATGACAAAGCTTTAAAAACACGTGGTTTAAAATTAAAAAGGTATATTATTCTTGAGCATAGGTTGGCAGAATTTGTAGGTTAGGTTTTCAATTAAAAATGTAGTAAAATTTCCAAAAGTACTAAATCAAAACAATTTGTTAATGAAAATTATTAAGAAAAAAATGTATTTATACATCAAATCTTTTTTTTTTTTTTTTTAATACAATTTAGAATTAGGCAAATATTTAGTATAATGCACTGTTGTAAAAACAATATTGGATGTACTATTAGTAAAATTAAATATTATATTGGTATTCCTTCTTTGAAGTTCAACTAATTTTAATTAAAATTTTTGTGTTCCGAGCGAATATTGGTCGTTTCCTATTAATAGTGCCTCTATAATGAAGTCACCAGCTGTTTACTCACACCTGCTTATTGAGAGAACAATTGTATTTTAAATTTTATTTTTAAATGTATTTATATACTCACATTATTTCATTTTTAAATTAATTTTTAATAATAAATTAAAATTTATTTACACGAAATTTTCCCTGGAGGGAGACTGGCTGGTAGAACTTTTAATTGAAAGTAATGGAAGGCAGCCCAGTGGATTGAGAAAGTAAGCATTTTATTTGTTTCCTTCATTGATTCTTTGAAACCATGAAAAAGGAGCGAAGAATCCTCCGAAACTTCGGTTTGAAAGGAATCCAATAAATTACATCTTGTTTGGATATGTGTTAATTTTTTTCTTCACTGCCCCTGGGCTGCCTTCCATTACTTTAAATTATAAAGTAAAATTCATTATAATAATTTAAACACAAATATAATTTCAAATAAATAATTTGAAAAATAATCGATTTTCCTTATTATTTCAGAATGATATCTTGATATCAAATAAAGAAATTTGATTCGTTTTAAATTTCATTCTAATATCTAAATTCATAAGAGAACTGAGAGACAAACAAGACTAAATTCAATTTAGTAAATTGTGAGAGTTCTCTTTATTTAACCTTTTCAAAAAGACAATCAAAACCTTACTAACTTAAACCATTTCAAATCACCATAATTCAAGAATTCGGTATTCTTAATTAATATAAAATAAAAAAAAAATAAACCCTTTTGATGAGAGTAGCGATATTGAATTTAAAGGGGAAAAAATTGCGTGTTTGCTGGTTGATTTAAGGAGGTTCGGGACTGTTTATCATTTTTATAAGAAATACCATCGAATCATTGATGTATTAAATATTTAATTTGAAATTTGAAGTTGCTCGTCTGTCCCATTACCGAGAAATAAATTATTGAAAATTGTCCTTTTAACACGCACCGAGCTTTTAAAAGGGCTATAACTTCTATACAAATTATACCATTTTCAACAAATTAATCCAGATCAATAATTCAACTTTTATTAATTCAATGATACATTTTTCAATAGATTTGACAGTCTAGTTAATTAGTTATTCATCAATGTAAAAATAAAAAGCTATTTCCAGCCAACAGAATGTAACAAAAGTACTAGTGTAGAATTCCAACTCTATTTCTTGAAATCGTTTTTGTGCTAAATAAATGTTTTTATAATGAGAAAAAATTTATCTCAAAATTCTTTTTATCAATAATGTCAAAACAAAGATTTTTCTTCGAAATTAACCCCATTATTAGCAAATTTAGTAGGCAGAAGTTGTCACTCTGGGAAAAACAAAAGATTTTTTCGAAGATCAACAAGATATGCTGTCTCGAACTCACTTAAATTTATTTGAAACTAGTTTCGATGACTTTGCCTTCAATTATATATTTATATTAAACAGAGCTATAATTTCAAATAAATAAAATTGTCTATTTATTTAAATCATGCATAGGACAGGACAGTCTTGATTTATTCTTATCAAGTAAAAGCAATTATTGTTTTGTACAAAGTTCGTTCCTTCTCCCATCTAGAATCGACAAGTTTTAAGATAAATTCATGGAAATGTGACCCTCTGTCTTTGAGTTGCAATGACTGTGTCCTTCAGAGAATAAGGCAATTCATTATCTCTTCAGCAAAAACACTCATGGCCATGTTTAATGACTTAAAAACACATAAAATTCTAGAATTAGATTATCAAAAACAAATATGTAACTGTTTCTTTTCATATTTCGTGATTAGTGCTGATATGCCCATTTCATACTAACAGTATGTCTTAATCTTTTGTATTTTTAACATGCAGATAATTTCACTAAATTATTAGAAAGAAATTAGAAAATATTCCCAAAGTTTTTTAAATCTGCTCACAATCCAAACTTGTTGGTGAATAATTTGGTCATATTTTTGAACAACTTTCATAATAATTAATAAATTTAATATTTAAAAGCTTGATAAAAAAAAATTGTAATTTTGTTTCCAAGTTGAAATTTTAACAAATCTTGACGTTTCGCTTAATTCTAAAGTAATAAAGTAAAGAAAATTTTTCAAATTTTAAAATATAAAAGTAAATGGTATTTTATTTTTTAAATTTTCAAAATTTCTTTACTTTATTTAAAATGTTTCACCAAGAACCCACAACATTTTCCCTTGACAAATTAATTATAAAGAAAAAAACTTGGCTTTTTACACGACCAAAAAAAATCTCAACTAGCCCATGAAAATAATTATTACTTTTATGAATTACTTAGGACCCTATTTAATTCATAAAACTTGACAATAGCCAAGTATTAACAAAGATATATGAAATATTGTGATTTTTTAATTTAACAATTATTTTCGTTCTTATCCTGGGGCTGAAAGTTTCGGAAAGTACCAGAGTGCCGAATAAATGAAAATTAATTCTATACCATCTGTTTTTTGGTATATTATTGATGATGTTCAAACAACATAATATGTACTATATAATATCCTCCCTTTATTAAAAAAAATTGGCAATTGCGGCTGTTTATTTTATAAAGCAACTGCATTTTGCCTATTTTTTCATTGCAAAATGCAGTTTTATAAATTAATAGTAAAGGGAGAATTTCTCCCGAAATGTTTGGAATATTAATAAAATTTTATCTGATTATTATTTAAAAACTATCATTTACATATAATATACCAAAATTGATTTTAATATCATACCTTAAACTCTTACTACTACTTTTGTTTAATTTATTTTCTTCGCATTGTCCTTTCTTATTACTTAGTGCTCCAAATTTCAGCTTAGATTAGGATAACTAGCCTGAACCCTCCTTGAATATCAATCAAGTCTTGATATTTTAGAAGAGTGTTGCTACTTTATTGAGATTCAATTTCCTGTTTTCGATTATACTTATTGCCTTTGACTTGACTATTTTTCTTTTGGTTTGAATTGCGTAATAACTTTGGAACGCCTCTTATTCCATTGGCTGGAACAAGATGCCTGTCTCTAAGGCTGGGCCTTTGTTTTGTTTTCGGCTTCGACACCGCCACATTCAAGGGATAGGCGGAGTGAGTGTCCTGGAGGAGCCCAAAGGAAGGGTGTACGATCCCTTCGACTGCTCGGCCCCTTTTGCTTTGCCTGCTGCTACTAGCAGAGCAGAGCAGCCAACTAGGGGCGATCGATAGCCCAAAACTTGCCGACCGCCATCGGTATTCGAACCTCGGGCCTTCCCTCCACACCCATATTGCATTATGTAAATGCCACTCTTATTCTTTGAGTAAAAACTTCATGAAAAGACAAATTTCAAGTCAACCAACCTGTTTTCAAACTATTAAAGTTTTGGGTAAAATTAAAGCAGACCTATTATGTTGATGTTGATGCATTACTTGGCACGCTAGCGGAGCGGCCTGATTATGGCACTTATTCACTAAACAATTATATAAAATGTATAAAATGTCATTTCAATCATGTTTTTCTGACATATTTGGATACTCTCGCTAAAACCCTAAGGTCTGCTTCCATGCTTGTATTTAAATAAGATGTGGTTAGATTTTGGGCTCCCTAGATCCTAAACTACCGGAGTACCAGAAAAAAGCTATCGTATCCTTATTTGGATAGATCTTGGACGGTTGTTGCCAATTAGGTGAAATTTTAAATTAATTTTTTCTAATAACTTTTAATTAGGAGTGATTGGAATCCATTCCTTGCCTATATAATTTCGGTTTTTTTAATTCTTCAAAAATCCAATTCCAGAAGCATCCAAATCCTATTTTTTTAAGAGATACAATCTAAATGTGTTTTTCGTCTATTCGTTTATACCTATATTATTTTTTTTTTTTTTTTAATGATATTGTCACACAAGAAGTTGCACCAAAGAAGTACAACCTCTTTAGTCCGGGGTGGACCCTTGCTTGTATCGTTAAAGAAGAAAAAATTTCAGATATTGGGTCGTAGTTGTAGGTATTCGTGGATGCGAGTCTTGAAACACTGAAGGTTATTTAATTAATTTCTAGAAATTGAAATTCATTACTTTCCTCCAAGCTGTTCAATTCTTCAAAACCCAACCTTGAATATTTTCCTCTATTCAGAACTATGCATATGTACTTTTCTTGGTCTCTTTGAAATTATCCTTAAATAAAAAGCCTTTTCGCCATACCCTTGCTCTTAGCTATCCTTAAAATCGGATACGTTTATAACTATTTCAAAATAATTCAACTTTACTTTTAATTAATTTTATGTTCAATTTGATAATTATCTCTGTACTCTGAAGTTGTCATTCAAGTTGTCCTATGTAAGCTGTTATTTCATATTGTGTTGGTCAACTTGAAACAAAAATTCAAATTTAGTTTACCTTTTCTATTTTTATCTTTGTTTATTAAATTTTTCTCGACTTTTATAGATTAATTGAAATGTACTGCATGTTTGTAGTAACAGTACTTAAAATACCTCCCCGGTAGTGTTGTCTAGCTTTATTGGTACTGCGTAACGGATAGCCTTAATTCTCATCCCACCTCATAGGTCTTCAAGATCTTGTTATTTTATTTTCTTAAATTCTCTCGTGTCTCATTTCTTATCTTGAACAAATATTTTTTTTCACTTTATCAATACAATATTTCTAAATGTAAAGTTATTGATGAAAATATATTTTTCATTAAATTATCTCTAAACATATTTTTAATACTAATTACTATTTCAAGTTGGATTTTAATCGTTGTTTTCAAAACCGAGCAAGTTTGTTGTTTCGTTTAAATTTCTCTTCCAAAAGTTCAACCTTTTCCCTAGTTTTAGATTACGCTGTGTCAAAGTTAGTTGTTTCGCGACAATACTAGCAAAAAGTTAATGCTAGAGTATATAGAACAGACAATAAGGATTCATACATAATTCATAAGCCCACAACTTGTTGATATTTATGTACCACTACTAGCCAATCCCGTGCTCGTTTGACAAATCTGGCAACACTGTCCGAGCTTGTATATATTTTATCATAGAAATTTAAGATTAAGTACATTACAAAGGGAGATCTATAAAACAGTTCTTAATAAGCGATTGAATGCTGTTGCGCCAATGGCTGAAGCGAAAAAACTTCAAAAAAATTACTAAGGTTAACCCACGTTTTAGGTTAAATAAATGGGTTGTTGCCAGTTTGTTTTTAGTGTAAATTTTTCATTATACATTTTTCATTATTATCTCAGAAACTGTATTGTAACTATGATATAAAATTTTCTTAAAAAATCTATTATTGTTTAATGTTGGTTTAGTTTTTTATAACAATGGTAAGAAGAGTTTATTAATTATAATTAAATATGTATTTAAACTTTCCGATATCCCAGTGCAATGTATAAGAGTCTGAAAAACTCTATCTTTGGAATTTAATATCTCCGCAACTATATTGATCATAAATTTCGTTTTGCCACCAATCGATGCAGAAGTATTTAAATAATATCCTTTCTAAATTTCAAAAAAATCCTAAATAGTGAAACAACTACCTGAAGAAAGAAATCCAAAAGATATTTGGTTATCTTTCCTGGATAACGCTATGGTTTATTGCTGCACGGAATATTTATTCCTCACTAAAGCAGAAAGAATGTATTCATTCACAGAGTACTTTCTAATTCCTAAACTGTAACCCTGATAAATCAGTGTCTTTTTTCAAAACGAATTTTCAAAATTGATTTCTTATTTATGACTCATGTTCTGTTTTCCTTTCTGTCATATCCAAGATTTTTCTTTTGTTTTAATTTTCAATACTTTAAATAAATGTTTTGTTTCTTGGACAAAGACATGAAATGCATTCAAGGTTTGTTTTCTAGGCCTATGGAGACAGACCTTTGCTCTTCAACAAAAACAAAACTCATCTCATCCACCCTCTGTTTCGCCCTCTCTATTAAAGACCGATAGTCTCAAAGAGAACGAATTGAAGGCGTTATTAAAGATAGATGAGATGACACGGACTTTTCTCCTTGAAAAAAATAAATAAATAACGAAAAAAACTAAATATCTCTCTTAGTTTCCCAATCTATATTTTTCTTTTAGTTGAAATTTAAATGGGATAAAAATATTTTTCTTATTATGACACATTACGTAACCATAATTGAATTCTTTCCTTGTTTGGAATAATGAATATACTATTTGACAATATAGATAGATATCACAATTCACACAATACTGTTTTGAACATTTATCATCTTCATTAGATTCTTTTTTTATCAATTTTAAAATTAAGAAATATATAAAATAATTTATATCCCAGTATAGGTAGGCCCGAGGGATGAACCGCTATTGGAATTACGTGTACACAGTCTTTGGAATTATGTGGAATTCATTAGATAATACCCTTTCATCTATTGTCTTCTACTTGGAAATGCAAGTGGAAGTAGTGTACACGATATTAGCTCTCGGTTCACCCCTCGGGTAGGCCTTTTCGCTCAAAAACTTATTCTAATAAGTCATAATTATATCATCAAACCCAAATAGAACCCAATTTTTAAAGCGCGATATAGTGAGCCTCTGGATTTAAACATTTTTTACTTGATATGTTTAATACGCAGTAGAAACCCACCCGAATATAAGATTGGTTGAAAAGAAAGCTTACTTACGAATAAGGTTTCTCTTAGAACATAATAATTCTTATGAAATGATTTAAGAAAGTCCCACACATCAGTAAGAAAAGATTGGTTAATTATAATGACGTACTTGTATTGAATAGTGTTAAATGAAGGCGGGGGTTGCGTCAAACCAGTCTTAGGACTGTATACTCTTTGATGGTGATTTAAATAACTTCTCGAGAGGGTTTTCCGTATCTTAGAAAGCTTCTTCTCGAAAGAACTTAATTAAGCAAGTTAATCATCCTTAATATAAATCTTTTATATTTATCCACTTTGCGTCATGAACAAAACAAACCTATGTTTGCTCCAACTCCTGAATCGTAGAAAGAAAGTGACGTCTTGAGAATTCTGTGAAAAGAAAATTGATGCAATAAGTCATAGGGATGTAAGAATTATTATCGAATGAGCTGTTTCAAATTTAACTGCAAATAGGTTTTTTAAATTTTCTTTTATAAATAATAATGTGAATCTAAGAACATATTTTCTATTGAATATTACTCCTATAAATTACTTATTCAAAATATTTATTTCATCTCTTTAAAATTTTGTTCAGAAAGGTAACCAGAAAAATCTCGGTGGTTGATGTTCTGAACATGTTCGGGATCTTTTTATGTAGTTTTATCAACGGTAAAAATAAAATTCGCCAAAAACATTTTTTTTCCTCTGATTTTTGGAAAAAAAAATTATTTTTACCGTTGAAAACATTTATCTAAAAAAATATGAACATTCGGTACATCTACCACGAATGAAGCTAATAATATGGTTAGGGAGGTCCTATTTTGGGTATTTTCGAATTTTTACGCTGACAAGGGCTCATATGGTTCGAAATAAATAAAAAAAATATCCCCGAAGTTTCAAGTCTCTATCTCAATCATAACCTGTGCCCCCAGCGATGTAAGTTTCTCATCTAAATAACATGGGGTTTTTGCCATTAAAAGATCAATTTTTTTATTCCGGCCAAAGCAATGGTTCAAAGAATTTGAAACTCTGAGGACTTTATTCTTATAATAGTAGCTAACCCTTGAAATTTTTACAGATTTTTAGCTATTATAATTTTGGAGTCTATAACTTAGTAACACTAAGATATAATAGTATTTTATCTAGCTGTAACTCCAAAATTATAATAGCTAAAATTCTCTAATACTTCTGATGGATAGTTAGTATTATAAGGATAAAATCTAGTTTCAAATTTTTTTTTAACTATTACTTTAGCCGGAATAAAATATTGATATTTTAATGCCAAAAGCCCCATGTTATTTGGATGAGAAACTTACATCGCTGAGGCCACAATTGAGATAGAGACTTGAAACTTGGGGGATATTTTTTTTATTTATTTCGAACCATATGAGCCCTTGTCAGCGTAAAAATTCGAAAATACCCAAAATAAGGACCACTTTCTTACTTTATTTTATTCAATCTAAGAATAAATTCACTATCTCCTTACTTAATTAGCTACAAAAAATATATATATTGTTCAATATAACAACTATTCGCATATTCTGACATGATTTTTAATCGCATTTTTTAATTTCTTTTTTCAGATGGAGCGTGAATCGAACCCGATGCAAGCCATGTGCCGATCCGGCTGCGGCTTCTATGGCAACGCTGCGACGGATGGCTTATGTTCCCTATGCTACAAAGAAGCTCTAAAGAAAAAACAACAACCGCCTAATTCGACACCAAGCTCAAGTTCAGCATCGCATGCAGCAGCAGCAGCTGTTGCTGCAGCTGCAGCAAATAACGCCACCTCCGGACCTGCAGTGGTCGCAGCAGCCGCTGCAGCAGCTGCTCAGCAGCTTATCGACACCGCCCAGCCTACAATTCCGGTCATCGCAGCCACAGACCTCATTAAAGAGGTCATTACCATAAAAGTTTTTTAAATCATAAGAATATTATTATTAAAACCTTCACTTACGAATACTAAGTGGAAGTATTGTGAAATTACATAGAAAAATGAATTTCTTATAATTATTTCCAAAATAATATAATTATTTATATTTTTGAAATGGATTCTAGTTGAATATTTATTTCAGAAATTTATAATTATATTGGTTTTTGGATTAAAATAATTATAATTTACATAATTAGTAATAACCATCCTTAATTTTATTTAATCAAATCTAAGTTTATACAAATTAATATATTGGTTATTAATTAGAAATATAAAAGTCATTTTAAAATTATTTCAATGTGAACATTTTTAAAATTATATTCGAATTTCTTAACAAGTAAATTGATTTCTAATTAATAACTGGTAAATAATTGCTAATTTAAATAAGACAAGCCAAATTACAAATAATTTAAAAAATATAGATCCTCCCTCTTATTATATGTTCCTTTCTATCTGATTATCTCAATTTTCAATTTACCCTTTTTTTTTATCAAAAATAAAATCCTTTCAAGACGTTATTTTCGAAAATCCCACGCAGGCCCCCCGCCCCCTCCATCCCTCCATAATTTCCATTTGAATTTGGCTTGGATTTCTTATTAGTGAATTTCGTCTCACCTTGGTGTCATGGCGTTGTGCAGAAGAGTTGCGACGAGGGTACGACAGCAGACGGTTCCAGTGGAGCAGCAAGCAGCGCTGAAGCCTCCGTAAGCAGTGGGGACCAAGAAGATTCCTTTGATGGTGGCAAGGACTCGGACAAGGACTCCAAGAAAAAGAAAAACCGATGTGCTACCTGTCGCAAGAAGGTTGGCCTTACAGGTAATCGCTCCATCCATTCAATTTGCAAAATATAAATTCAAAAACAGACAGCTACTATAAGCCAGTGTTTCTCAACCTTTTGTAGAGCGAGGATCCCTAAGGGCCAGTTGTATGTCGGTTGGTAAACTCTTTTTAAACGCTGACAGAGGGTAAAACCTTATAATTCACATTGTGATCGGCGGGATGGCCAATCAGATAACAGGCACTTAGATCTGATTGGCCATCCCGTCAGACACATGGTGAATTCTTAAGGTTTTACCCTTTGTCAACGTTTAATTAAAAAGAGTTTACCTACCGACATTCAACTGGCCCTAAGAGCGCTTATATTTATTTCTGACCCCTAGTACTAAAATATGAGATATTTAATTTTTCGTCAAAATATTAACATCATGTTACTTTTATAGCTTCCAAATATATCATACCGCAGCCGATGAAAAATTTTAACATTCATTTTAAAAATTTGCTAGATTTTGGGGAAATTGGGTTCAAAAAACGTGCATTTTAAATTACAATACATAACATTTTTATTTTCACTAATAATATTATTAAATATTTCATTATTCGTGTCCATGATTAATAATTAAAGGAATCGTAGGGAGTTGGGCATGACTTTAAATTGAATAGGGAGTTAGACCGATCCGGAAGGGGAATATGGGTTTCCCAATGGCATTACCAAAGAAATTTAATAATATTTAAAGGAATCGTAGGGAGTTAGACATGACTTTAAATTAAATACAACTTTTCTTTAAATACGCCAAACGTGCTGTTTTGCAACTTCAAAAGTGGCTGAAATAGTGAAGCAAAACAGCAACGAAACGTTTGGCGTATTTAATGAAAAGTTGTATTTAATTTAAAGTCATGTCTAACTCCCTACGATTCCTTTAAATATTATTAAATTTCTTTGGTAATGCCATTGGGAAACCCATATTCCCCTTCCGGATCGGACAGGTTTTTTTTTACATATTCTCAATCTATACCTATTCATAAATAATATTCTCATCTATTTGAAAAGCAATATTATTTCAAACGTAATTAATAACAAAATAATAATAAAACAATTTAAATGATGTTTTCATTTTCTTACTAATGTAACGTAATCGTTATATTATAAGAAAGTTAAGCAACAAAAATGGTATCACTGAGACAATAATAGTGATGTCATCGCATTCTTAACTATCAATGGTTTTATTTGACTATAAGGTAATACTTAAGACTCTAAATTTAGTATTTTTTTCTTTGAATGGCAAATTTTTTGAGGGGTGAAACTAACTACTATTTTTGTTTTGCTATTTTTTCTTTTATTGACCTCTAGCCGTGGGGAATCAAAAACCTCCCTTTGTGGAACCCTGAGGTTCCGCGGAACCTAGGTGGAGAATCACTGGTATAGGCTATTTTGAACAAACGCTCACTTATTTATTTTCCCCGAAATTAAAATTGATGTTTTTAAGAAAGTTGCATTTTTTGTGCGTTGAAAAATAAAAATATTTATTTTATTATGGGACTGAGAATTCCCTGGAAAGATCATTCAAAGTTTTTCTTCGAGTGCCTTATTCAATTCCGAGCCTTGGCGATTACTATGGACAGTATCATTTTCAATTTCCCATTGCCATTCCCTGGATTTAGTTAGCGCCTTGCATTTTTAACAAAGATGAAAATGGTCCTGAAAGAAGCGAGATTTGATCCTGAATAAACTCGATTGAAACTCGAACGATTAAGCCAGTGATTCTTAACCTATGGGTCGCGACCCAATGTCCAAAATTGGGTTGCGAAGCATATTTTTTGGATCGTTAAAAAAGTATATTTATTTCTAAAAAAATATTTTAATTTGTTCAAACTAGGTATTAAAAGTAAAAATATAGTAAAAATTTTCCTTAGATCGAAAAGTATCTTTCGATCTTAATTGTTAAAAAAAAATTATATGCTAGTTAAAAAAAGGTCATTATTGTAAAATTGCAAAAAATTGCTTAAGTATGATCTAAAAAAGGGTGATTCAAAAAATTTAGCTTTTTTGGGTCGGCAGCATGAATATATTTCTCAAATTTGGGTAGCTTCTTAAAAAGGTTAAGAACCACTGGATTAAGCCACTGGTCTACTCTATCACCAAAGATAAATAATAGAATTAGTCAATTTTTTTTTTTATTTTTTATTTAATTCACATTAAATGACCATGTAAGAGGGTATCAAAGTGATATTTATTCTTAAGTGGCTTAACTTAAAATTATGCAAAAATTTGACAAATTCATTCATTCTCTCTTGATGAGCTACAAATAAGAACCATTTATTGACTATTTTGAAGGGTATGATTGTTTTTCCTATCAATACAAAATTTTACTATCCTATCTTTAAAATTATTGATTTTTTTTATTTGATTGGTATCAAAAAACCTCTTATAGCTGGTATCACTGCTCCAGTGGCGGATCAAGTCAAGTGGGGGCCCTAAGCGCTAAAATAACGGGGCCCTCAAAATCAATTAAACAAAAAATAAAACAAAATTCTGACCCATGAACGATTATATCCAAATTTTGCTACTTATTAACAAAACATTTATTTTTTACAAATAATTTTTCATAAAATATATTATAAATTAGCTCAGTTGGATTGTTGAAACAAACAATCCTTATTTAGAAGTAAATGAAAAAAATCGAGGTGTTGTTACGTTTGAATACAAGTGTTATAAAACAATGTTTAAGAAAACACAGTCGGCCTTTTACAAGCACCCCCGCAACCGCTCATTCCGCTTACCCTATGATCCGCCACTGCATGAGAGCTGTATAACTGAGAATAGTGTTGTTCCTAGCTAAGTGAGAATTCTGAGGTAATCGGCCCACTGAAATATCCATTATTCAGGTTTAATTATATTTGAAGTCTTTAAGAAATGAACAAAATAATGAGCCCCTAATTAAAACTAAACTGAAGGAGACAATAAAAGAGTGCGTCTTCTGCTGGAATTAAAATTTTCCAGTTTCGAAGGCTTTGCCCTCTTCATCTGTCTATTACAATTGATTACAAACTATAGTCTCGTTATAAATAAAATTTACAATTCCATCTGAAGACACACTCTTTTATTGTCTCCTTCAATATATAAAAATTCTGCTACCCTCGGCACAAAAACTTTCAATTTAAAACCAAACTATTGATGTGATATTTATTTAATTGTTTTTTTATTTTTATTTTTTTTTTTGATTCCATCGTGGGACTAGGCTTCGAGTGTCGATGTGGCGGCCTTTTCTGCGCGATGCATCGATATAGCGACAAACACGAGTGCAGTTTCGACTATCGGGAAATGGGAGCACAAGAAATCCGCCGCAACAATCCCGTCGTTGTTGGTGAAAAAATCCAGAAGATTTGAACCTTTCCAAACCGGTCGCCGCCACAGTTCCCCCCGCTGCCAGCTTGTGATAAGAATTAAATAACGTCGCTTACGCACCATCTTGAATAAGAATGGCCAACGTATATAGACGTGGAACATTTTCTCAAAAAATTTACTGGCAGCTCGCTTTGTATAACAACAATATATATATTTACCTGTGTATATATATAAATGTATTTATATATATATACATATATATATATAAATTTTAGAATATGTATTTATTTATATGGATTTTATTACCTGAAAAAGTTATAAATAATTACATATCTATTCATGAGTATATATATATATATTTATACATAAATATATATATATATATATAAACAAATATCTACATATGTATATATGATCTGGTTTAAGAATTTAATCAATTTGTAATCCGTTCGTGCCATTTTTTATTAAATACAAAGACTTGCACGCAACTTGGGTGGACAAATCTTATCTACTGACTGGTCTTAGGTATGTTGCTATACTAATAGAAACACAACTCATTTACTCAAATATATATATTCATGTACTTGCACCGTACATTTGTAATATAAACATTAAATACCGGAATCCGGTTACAATTTTTTCCATATCAAATTTAGGAAAGATGGTGTGTATGTAAATAAATATCGTAATATAATATATTTTTCCTGCAAAATTAGTAAAATAAATAAAATTTACTAAAAAATAATGAAAAAATCATAAAAAACATAAACAAAACATAACAAAAGATTAATTAACACCACAAGCTATAATATCTAGTAAAATTATTAGAACACTGGACGGGCTTTTTACTACTAGTCACACAGACGAGAATACTTTGACAATAAAATCATTTATTAATCATTTTTCATTGCGAATTCGATGAGACTGAGATGTCATGGGTTACGTGCAACCAATAACAAATGTCCATTTAATTATAACTCCCATGACCTCTGTTTCATCGTGTAATTAATATTTTAAAATCAAATATATAAATATATATACTATAAATATATACATAATATTAACTATAAATATGCATATAAAACGTAATATTAGTTTGTATTTATAAACAAATTAACTTCTCTATTTAATTGTATATATAATCATATAATTCTAGCGTGTACATATATATATTTCGAAATTAAAATGGTTAATAAATGCATTATAAGATTCTCTGTCTATGTGAATTCTCAAAAGGAAATTAGAATACGGTCAGCAACAGTCAGTCAGTAGATTAATATATAATTTTGATTTAAAACTATTCTATTTAGATTTATATAGTTTTGGCTAGGGCAGTGCGGTTTTTGCCAGACAAGATCCTTAATAGTCAACGGTTTTTAAATCAAGTAAAACTGGATTTAGTTTGTTTGAAGATTATGTACGAGTGTGCTTCTACGTGACATTTTTATCTGTGTTAAAATAAACTATTAAATATATAAATATATATATTAAAAATATATATATGTGTTGTGCTCTAAAATTTTTTTTAAAAAAGTATGATTGAATGTGGATTTTGTTTGTTGGGAATTCTCTTATTTTATTAATGGATGAGAAGTTAAGATTTAGTTCTATTAATATTAATAACGACAAAACGAACTCGAAAAAACGCCCGAACGTTAATAAGGTGCGTAATATATAAATATAGGACTAATGGATCAACAGTTACACTGAATCTAATTTAGTTTAATACAATTGGAACATTTAAGGTTATTATTGAAAAAATATTTAACTTAATTCCTTCCTAATGTAATATTTTCTTTCTAATACATATTACTAAGTCTTGCGGCAGTTATTTAGCTTCTGGTGCAGACTGGATATATGCTTATTTTTGAAATTCAAACATAATTATTAGATTAAAAGTTGTAATTATTTAAGTGTCTTTTCATATACTATTTTCATGCCAAGGCACTTAAAGAGAATTCTTTCGATTGAAACTGTATAAAAATATGACATTGTTTTAAATGGAATTTATTGTTATTTTGTTAGCTATATTTAGAAAGATTTCTCTCCAATTTTGTTTATATTTACTCTATTATTTTTCAAATTGAATTACGAATTATTATCAAATTAGTTTTGTTTTTTCTCTCACCCTTCCTCAATGTGTAACTCACAGCTTTATTCTATACATATTGTTCTTAATTAAAAAAATTGTATGTGGAGTTAATAATAAACCAACCCACATTATTTACATAGAAAAGACTATATTAAAACAATTTAATAAACAATATATATCTTCTAGATTCACCCCGTTTCATAAATATCTGGGAAGTCAATATTTTAAGATTACCTTTTAGATGTATTTTTTTATAGAAAGAATTTGAATCAATATATCGAAATTATTAGGGGACGACCATAAAAATACGTATGCAACAAGGACGGAGGGGTGCATATAGCGACCGTGGCAGGGAAGAGGGATCTGAGCAGGTACGGCGGAACCGTGGGGGTCAGGGGCTCAGATGACCCCCTGGGAATTTGTCTACGGGCTCAAGGGGGTCAGCGGACTTCCTAAAGAAAGACATTTTATTACCGTTATTTTACCCCAAAACAACTTTATTATTATCTTTTTAACCTAAACTCGATTATTATAAATACAAACAAAAATTTGAACTCTTTTTTTTCTTTCAATTTTAAAACCACAGCTACAAGATACTTAAAAATGGGTTAATTTGCTTCAAAATTCTCTGTGGGGGCGCCCCCAGACCTACATCACTTTCCAAGTTTTGACCCCCCCTGGCCTAAGATCGTTCCGCCGTGCTTAGAACTGAGCAATTCACATAGAAACATCCATTACTCATTTATTCTTTTAACCACAATTTTATTTTTCACTTTTTGCCCTGAAATTACGTTAAAGTTAGTTAAATGAACTCTAATGACTTCAATTTTTCTTTATTTCATTATTATAATTTTGTACTATAAATTTTCTTTTAAATCAATATAATTTCTATGCATCTACTTATATTGCTTGAATTGATACAAATTATCGTTCATTTTTCCAAAGGAAGGGAATATTAAGCTGGCCTACAAAAATGGGAAGAACTCTGAGAAAGGGGAGTCGAAAATGTTTCAGTTTAGCATAACGTATTTTATGGACGGCCCTTAATAAATATGTTGGAAGGAATTTTGGTTTTTCTTTATGATAGCAAAAAAAAATATCTTTGCTTGAATAAATTGCTAGGTAGTTAAACGGATGTCTAAAAAAGGACAGGGTTGGTTGAGATGTGGTTTTCTATCTCCGATTCCCGTCCACTATGTTTGTTAACTGTTCATGTGGCTCCTACAATTAGCTGCAATAAAACTACATTTTGATGATCAACTATCCGAAGGTTATAAAAAATATGAAAATTTTAAGAAAACATCTTTTTAATGAAGCCCTCTTCGAAGTGCAATAAATTTTTTGTCATAATCAATTTTTATTTGGCGAAATGTCTTATAAAAAAAAAATCCCCGTGGCTATTAGACTATCCGTGGATCATTAAGCTCTCACTACTGCCAAATTTCAAGTTCCTAACAAAAATAGCATAGAGTAATATAGAGTGGAAGTCTGCCGTATATAGAAAAAGCGCTCTCTAGGGACTGCACTTAGCAAACTCTTAGTTCTTAAGAGCTATCCAAAGATCATAGAACATTCAAAGCCTTTGTCATAGATAAAAGATACATATATATAGCGTATTTTTTAATCTTGATAATGTCACCAAAATTTGCCCCGAAGAGAGCTGTTTCCGCCATTTTATTGCCCAATGGTTTTGCCCTGGTCTCGCCAGAGAGCTCTGTAACTCACGCTAAAATACATTGGCTCCTTATGGAGCCTTCCACTCTATATTACTCTATGGTTAATAGTATATAAGACGGGACAGATAGACAAACAACGAAGAATCGTCCTAAGTTCCGTTTTTTTTTAAATTATACAACCCTAAAATTAGGACGGGCGCAGCATAGTTCCAAACAATAACAATTAATAATTATCAAGTAAATTAGCAGTAATTTTAAAATATTTGACAATTTTTTTGTTTTATAAATCTTTGCTTGACCCTTCTAAACTTGAACATATATTCAATTCACCCCTTGCAACTGTATATATATATGCCTCTGCCCAAAGAGCATAAGATATCCTCTTTGGCTCTGCCTTAATGAAATTATTTTTTTCTAAAAAAAATATAAAATATAAAGTAATTTATCGCAATTACAATAGATTGAATATAATTATTTTCTTGATATTTCAGATGTAAAGTTATTATTTATTTATTATTACTATTGGAAATAAAAATATAGAGATATTTCAAATAAGGGCTATCATAATTCTAAAAAAAAAAAAATAGATAAAACTTTTCCAAAACATTTTATCTTGACGATATGCAAATGTATATAGTAAGATTTTATAAAAAATATTTCTTGGGTTTATCAAACGTAATAAATTATATATTCAAGTATATATACATATATATATTCAAGTAAGCTTTCAAAGATAAAGTTATCAATGTTCTAAAATATTTAATTATTTCTCAAAAGATGTACGTAAAATTATTAAAACTTACAATAAGTGTATAAATCACAAATCAATTGATTAATATTTAATCATTCTACCTTATAGCTAAAATTTATTTTTGCGATTAACCACAGATAGGAATTTTTTAATAAATTTAGAGATTTCCCAGCTTTATATAAAGAGAGAACAACTTTGATAGCTTCGATTTCAACTTGTATTTAAAAGAATATTTAGTTAATTGTATTTACTTAACCTATGAAAATAGCGGGACAAGTTTATTATATATTAATATTTGTTACTCGCTTTACAGATTCATAATTAAAATTTTCTCTTTAGTGAGGAACAAATCATCGTTTCCATTAACTGCTATCATAAATGATTTTGGCCTAGTTTATAATATTTCATGATAAACTTATCAATTATCAAACTCTGTCAAATATTTTAACTAGGCTTTATCTTTTAATTAAATGCCATTCATTAATATGTTGTATTTATAATGAAATTTTTGTGGTTACTTTTAACTAAGAGTAACTGAAACTTTATCACCTCAGGAGATGAAATTTTGACCAAATAATTTTCTAATTCAAAAATTCGTCTAATAATTTTTATATATTCGAAATTGAAGATCTATTTTATAAACTTCTAATTAAAATTTGAATAACACTTCTGATACATTATATCTGTCGTAAGCTAAGAAATAAGATGCATATATATTGTATTTACTACAAATCAAATGGTGTATGCAATAAGAAATAAGATGCATATATATTGTATTTACTACAAATCAAATGGTGTATGCAATAAGAAATATTTCTTAACTCGTGATTTACCCTGGGAGAATTGGCGCCCGTAGAAAATTTATTAATTTTCATTCTATTACTTTACCATACAGGGTATGGTCAAGTATTGTAATCATGCATGAAAAAAGTTTTGTTCCTTCTTATTTTCGAAATATCTCAAAAACGGCTAAAACTATTTTGATTAAAAAAATTGAGCGAAACCATGGCATTTCGCTCTACAAAAAAGCTCTAATAAGTGACATCGAAAAAATTATATTTTTCGAGATGATAATTGATTTGTCAAAATGTCTGTTAGTTGGTCTGTTAGTCTGTGCGTTACCACATTTTTGTGGACGAGCTAGCTCAAAAATTAGTGTGAATATCGAAACCAAATTTCACACGTAGTTTTGGTGCATATCGACCCAAAATTGGGGGGGGGGGTTAAAAATAAAAAATCTTTCACCAAACTCAACCAAATTTTGTATACATCAGTGGTACCCTAGAAATGCAAGAACTAACCGCCCAAAATGAGGGTGGGGGTCAAAAAATGAAAATCTTGGCCATTTACCAAACTCAACCAATTTTGTATATATAATCAGTGGACCCCCAGAAGTCTAAAAATGCAAAAACTACCCCCCCCCCCCTACATGATTATAAATAATTTTAGGGGCCAGGTTGTATGGTAAGTCAAGTGGATGGCCACATCAGAACAGGTCAGCTTATTTTTACTTGATCTGAGGAAAGGTCCTTTACAGATGTCTAAAAATGAGTTTTCAAACTTCTATACTTTATTTCTTAAAAATTAAGAATCTAACTGCCATACTCATTTTATACATAAATAAAATTAGTTATACTAAAATAACAGATTAATAATTACACTTTTTTTATATCTTTATGTAATATGATTAGTGATAAACACTAAGGGCCGGTTGTATGTCTCAAAGTAAATGCTTTTTACCACTAAAACGGTAGATGGTAAATAGAGGGACTGGGATGGCTATAGATGACAGGCACTGAAATTGCCTGGCTCGATCGGCCATCCTAGCCCGCCCATTTACCATCTACCGTTTATTAGTGGTAAAAAGCATTTACTTTGCGACATACAACCGGCCCTTAGAATAACGTAAGGAGTAACATGGGCTTAAAATATATTACATTTTTTCCTCTCGCAGCGTACACAAAATTTTCTTATCTCACTACACCTACTCGACGTTGAGAGTTTGAAACTACTAGACTGTCGATGCTACTACCTTGGAAATATTTACTTCTATTAGCAAAATAAAATTGCATATTTTTGATGAGTGTATCAGCTTTTTCATTATTTTACCTTATTATAACTAAGGGCGGGCGCCACATCCCAGTCAGCTAATCTCTTTGGAAAACTATTAGGGCCGGTTGTATGTCGCATAGTAAATACTTTTTACAACTAACAAAGGGTACACTTTAAGGCCCGGTTGTATGTCGCAAAGTAAATGCTTTTTACCACTAACAAACGGTAGATGGTAAATGGAGGCATTTCGGATGGCCAATCAGAAGACAGCAATTTCCAGTGGCACTGAAATTGCCTGTCTTCTGATTGGCTATCCTGGGTGCCTCCATTTACCATCTACCGTTTGTTAGTGGTAAAAAGCATTTACTTTGCGACATACAACCGGCCCTCAGTGTCATCTGATTGGCTATCCAGTCCCTCCATTGATCATCTACCCTTTGTTAGTTGTAAAAAGCATTTACTTTGCGACATACAACCTGCCCTTATCGTATAGTAGACTAAAAATATTTTATTATAATTAATTGAATACAAATTAATAAAATTGTTTAAAAACGCAATTATTTCATTTTCAAGTGAACAAGTTTTTTATGACCTAGATTTAGTATAAAAATATGATTAAAAGAAAATATGTTCTCTTTAAAATTGATATTCTAGGAATCCTATCTTCAATTATGTGAACAGTTATCTTTAAGAGAGTGTGGAGATTAAATATAATGAATTATTATTATAGATAAAAATATAATTAAAAAATAGTTTAATTAACATTTTTATATATTTGCTTAATTCATCGAATTTTTATAAACTTATTAGAAATATATTTCCTAAAAAATTTTGATTCAATATTCTAATTAAATACAATAAGTCGGTATAACTTTAACGATTGTTGAAGAGCGAAATAGTTGTATAAATGTGTGCAATGCTTAATATTCAACAAACGGGTAGATGGTAATGAGGATTAGATGGCTAATCAGATGGCAGGCACTAAAGCCGGGAAAGTGCCTGTCATCTGATTGGCCATCCCAGTGGCTCCATTTACCATCTACCGTTTGTTAGTGCTAAAAAACATTTACTTTATATTTATACAAACGGCCTTGCGGTATCTTTTGGATTTGTGATATTTTAATAAAACATAGTTTTCATAAAATTTCTAGTTACTTTATTTTAAATTAAAATAAAATTATGGGGATTTTGTTAAAGATTTCTGGAAATAAAATAGTCACACAATAAGAACAATAGAGGATCTGTACTTTATAACTTATATTATATTAAATCATATTTGGATAGAACGAGGTGAACCAATATTGAACAGTGTACACCGTCTTTGGAATTACTTTGGAATTCATTAGATAATCTATTGTTTTCTACTTGGAAGTGAAAGTGGGTGTACACGATTTTGGGGTTTCATGGTTCACCCCTCTGATAGAATTTTTTTTTAATGCAATCGAATGCAAGAAGGAGGCACTGTGATGTTTCTATGATCTCGAAAGACCCTTACTACTGAAGAGAAGGGAAAGTTGATTAAGTGAGAGGGTGTGTGGTGACGTAGGTGTTTAAGGCAATTGGGGTTTTTAAAGGTTTTGGGGCGCGACAGGCGTTGGCAGGCCTGTTTTTCCCAATGGCGGGGACATGGTGGTGGCTAAGAATAGTGGTCCCGCCACTTTTTCCAATTTGACCGCGAAAGAGTGTTGGGAGTCGGCAAAACGCGTAAGCATGCAAAGCATGCTTTGGGGAATTATTGATTTGGTCTCGAACAGAGCACCTGCTGTGATAGTATCTATAGAAAGGAAAAAGGGCGAGACATTTTCTTCGATGATGAATAGCCGAGGGAGTCAAGTAGGCAGAATCACAATTAGCCTGACGGCTCGTTTCTGAATTGCATCCAGGGTAGCAAGAGAATATTTAGAGGCTCAATCAGCAAAGAGAGCCGTGACCAATGAGTAACTTGCATTTTTAGAAGCGCAAATCGGGCGGGCAAACAAGACAGCCCCTTCCGAAATTTTTATTTCAATAAAAAAATGTATATTTTAGGTAAACATTTTATAAATTAAGGTTAAAGTGTTTTTTTAGTTAGATAAAATAAATAAATAGAATAATTTTAATCAATTATGGTATCATTATTTATTTGATCGACGGCTAAACTA
>JALMQS010000030.1:31832688-31865114 GCA_024734495.1 Forficula auricularia | reverse complement strand
TTCCCTAAATTTGATTTATCAATATGAACGAATATGGGCAAATTGGTATACGAGTAAACAAAAACAATATAAATATTATAGAATTCATTAATTGAAAAAAAAAAACTAAGAAAATTCCATTTCCTTTCTCTTATCTATTTACTGGGTGGGGATGGGGGTGCGGGGTTCGGAGGTTGGGGCTCGAGGGGGCATAGCGGGGGTGGTAGGGGCGTAGGGGAGGGGGGATGGGAGGTCCAGTGACGGGGTGTTTTTATTAAAATTTTAAATTAAAAATTACATATTAATATATAAGTAATTTTTAACTGAAGCAAAAATTTGCCAATGGCTCCAGGTACTTATATCATGTGGCGTGGATCCAGGGATCCTCTCAAAGCATTGGAGATCAACATTTTTTGTGTTTATTTAAATTTTTTCATTACATTAAATTTGAAAATAAAGTTCTATGTGTGTGTGTGTGTGTGTGTGTGTGGGCGCCCCGCCCCCCCCCCCCCCCCCCGCTTGGACAATTTGATCGCGACACACTTCCGAGATAAAAAGCAGATCTTATATACATCGCCCACCCCCTGAACTATATAGTTCAATTGAACTAGTTCCATAAAAAATGAACGAACTAAAAAGAACTATTCTCAAAAAGAACGATTTTTCCCTACCCTATTAAAAATGTTGAAAAAGGAAATGAATTTAAAAATATAATGCTCTTTTTTATTTAGTTTGAGATAGGGATCCATTTTTCATTAAGGGCGGGGCGGGGGGGTAAAACCCAGTGGCTGCCGGACCCCCCCCCCCCCCGTAAATCATAGGTCTGGATCCGCGCCTGACTTATATATAAATAAATAAATATAAATATACCATTTTTGCTTGCTTAATAAGAGTAGATAGATATACTTTAATCGTTTAATCTAATAAATAATTAACATATAAGATAATTTCGATCTCCCCGTGTTCAGAAAGCGATCTCGTTTTTAAAAAAGCCGCCTGTCCTGTACTAGTTCAGCTCTCGCTGTCTTCTTGCTAATCCCCTGTTGTCTCTTGAAAGTCTAAATCCGAGTCTATCTTTTATCTATGCTTTCCATGGCCTGAATTAATATGGACGCCAAGTAAATTTCTAACCGGTTCATTGAATATTATGTACACTTGATTAATCTTTTCCCGTTGAAGAGAAAATAAAATATTTGACTTCCATGAATTCGTACACAAATACATATAAGCTCTATGATTCCTTTTCGAAATTCATCATTGCTTTTATTTAATATTCTCGAATGCAATTTGACTTAGATCAGCATTGACCTATCTTTTATTTTCGATTTAAAAGATTAGTTGAATTTTTATAAAATCCTTTTTTTTTGACTTTTTATAAACTTTTGACACTTTCAGAATAGATATTTAATAATTATTTTAATGGTTTAAAAAGAATCCATTTCAATGGTATGAATATATGTCACTTATTTTAAAGATAGAAGGCCATTAAATTTATATTAATATAAATCTAGATATTGAATTATTTTACTTATTTGTTTATTCCTTGGACTTGGGTCACACTTTTTAATTTTCAAGCTGCTTATACAAATTTAGAAAATTTAATACTTTTTATCACGTCTTTAAATTTATATTATTCAAAAATTGACGCATGTATCTATTTTTTCATAATTCAAGCTTTCTTTTTCATTTAGTGTTTGGTCATGGGAATATCCCCCTATAATAACTTCAACCTATTCTCCTATTTTCACCCCAATTCTCGCAATGTAATTAATCCATTATTATTTTTAAATCTTTAATTAATTAATTAACTTTTTATAATTTTTTTTTCTATTTTGTTTAATTTTATCAATTTTATGAATTCTAAACATTCTTTTGCTATTCTGCATTCAATTTAGAAATGACCGATAAAATTAATAAGAAATTCCCCCAGCCTTGACCAAAGCTTTTTTGAACCCGTAAATCATTATCATTATCGAGTATACACTCCTAAGACTAGTTTGATGCACCTACCCGCCTCCAATCAACTCAAATTCATGCCAACTCCTACTTTTTAATAATCCCGTATCCTATAACTCTCATTATCTGTGAAAAATAATCTAGGTCTTTCCATTTTCTATCTCAATTCACCCACTAAAATATTCCTTATCCTCAGTGTCTTGGGGTGTGTCCTATCATTTGGACTCTTTCCTTACTTTAGATTATTTCACAATTTATTTGCACGAAATTTTCTCTGGAGAGAGACGACTGGTAGAACTTTTAATTGAAAGTAATGGAAGACAGCCCAGGAGTAGTGAGGAAAGAAAAATTAACACATATCCAAATAAGGTGTAATTTATTGGAATCCTTCCTCCTTTCCTTTCAAACCGACGTTTCGGAGGATTCTTCTCTGAAACCCTGAAGGAAGGATTCCAATAAATTGCACCTAATTTGGATATGTGTTAATTTTTTCTTTCCTCACTACCCCTGGGCGGCTTTCCATTACTTTCAATTATTTCACAATGTTCTCTTTTTTCTCATTTTTTAAAATAAATTCCTCGTTAATAATGCTATCAACTCTTTCTTTTTCTCTTCGCCTCTCTAATCGTCCAGGTTTCACTACCTACACAGCGATGCTCCATACATATATCTTTAGCAACGTCGACCTATTTTCTAAGCTGATAAGGAGTAGCATAATAATTTTTGTTTTTAATTACCCCCCCCCCCCCCCCTTTAGCTTGAGCAATTCTGGATTTAATTTATTTTTAGCTCCTTTTTAATTTTATTTCTCAGATAACATAGTGTGCAGATAGGAACCTTCCGGACATTTCATTTGATTCGAGCTCATTGGAATTTCGTAATAAAATATCATTGTTAGGTGTCACCTTAGGTTCTGACCTGTCTTGGAATGACCATATTATCTCAGTAGCAAAAGCTGCAGCATGTAAGCTTGGCTTTCTTTTCCGAACCAAACGATTTTTCACCCCCACTCAACTCCTTATATTATACAAGGCTCAAATTCGCCCCTGTCTTGAATATTGCTCGCATTTGTGGAGAGGGGCCCCCAAGTATTCTCTTAATACCCTAGACGCAATTCAGAGACGAGCTATCAGACTGATAGGCGATCCTACATTAACTGACACTCTCGACTCCCTAGCCCATCGTAGATCTGTCTCCGCCCTTTCCCTTTATTATAGATATTACCATGGCTTTTGTTCTGACGAAATAAAATCGATAATCCCACCAAAGGCTTCATTTGCGCGAAATACACGATTTTCTAAAACTCAACACCCCTACGCGCTTAAACTGGATACTAATCGAACAAACGCATTCGCCAATTCATTTATCCCTATGACATCTAGAGACTGGGAACTCTCTTCCCCCGACCGTCTTTCCAGCAACTTATAACCTTCAATCTTTCAAGACCAGCATCCACAGATACCTTCGACTGCTACCCAATCACTAAATCTCCCCTTATCTTCACGTTACAAGGCTCCACCACGGACTACAGAGGTTGTACCTTCTTGGTGCAACTTCTTGTATCAGTATCATTATAAAAAAAAAAAAAAGTTGCTTAAGTCTTCCCCATTTTCCACTGTCTTACTATCACCATAGCATGCTTTCTAATGAAATAAATAAATAATAATTATTGTTTTTAATTAAACCCCCCTTTAGCTTGAGCAATTCTGGATTTAATATATTTTTAGCTCCTTTATGAATTTTATTTCTCAGATAACATAATTGGTTAAGTCTTCCGCGTTTTCCACTGTAGCATGCTTTCTAATGAAATAAAGTCAATGGTACTTTTAGCAGACCCAACCCTTGAGAATCAACACGAAAAGCAGCAACAACTGATGAATTGTGATTAAACTATTGTGTGCTCACTGAACCTTTATGATTATTATAAAATATAGTATTTTAAGATATTTAATCTATAATACTGACCTTATTTTGTTCTTGCCCAAATTTCCTGATTCTTGTAAATAAAAAGCTTAACACGCTTTTCCATTTAAGAGCTAAACTGTTATTCTCTAATACTAATACTCCCTTAAGCCACATTTGCACTAATACACAATTCAATATCCCTTCGTGTTCAAATTATATAGATAGACAAATCCGAACTAACACATTTGTTATTCGGTTAACCTCATAACTTCTATAGACTGGAATTGTCTTACCTTCCTACATTTCTCGAATCTTACAATCTTTATACCTTAAGATTCCAACAAGACAAGAATGGTCTTTGCTTCCTTATCCTTAAAAAAAGGAAATTGTTGTTCCTTCAGAGTTTTCTTTTTGTCCCAATCTATTGAGTGAATTATTTATTTTTAATCAATAAAATAATCATAGGTTCTATTTAGTAAATATCACTAAGATTAAATCTAATTACAGGTTCAAAGAAGATGACAGTACTTTCAGAAGAAAATATATTGGCCCAATCTAGCAGTTCAGCACCTCCAAGAAAAAAGTTTTGTCTCTCTCTTGCTTCCCGATCTGGTAATATTTTTATTTATTCATTTTTCAATTCAATCCAATATTTTTATTAATATAAATTCATATTATTAGGTAGCTATTAAATTGAATCGGTCATTTTGAAAAAGTCATCTCCATTTTTCTCACAAAATCATTTTTTTTTAAACGCTATCTCTCGGAGTTGGCTCACTTTTCAAACTAAATGGCAAAACACTGACCTAGGTTAACTGTTTAGGGCCGGTTGTATGTCGCAAAGTAAATCTTTTTTTCCACTAACCAAGGGTAAATGGTAAATGGAGGGGCTGGGATGGCCAATCAGATGACAGGCACTGAAAGATCCTGTCATCTGATTGGCATCCCAGCCCCTCCATTTACCATCTACCATTGGTTAGTGGTAAAAAGCATTTACTTTGCGACATACAACCGGCCCTAAGATGGCTAGAAATTACTCGTTTTCAAATGTAATACATGAATGAACATACTAAGGGCCGGTTGTATGTCGCAAAGTAAATGCTTTTTACCACTAACCAACGGTAGATGGTAAATGGAGGGGCTGGGATGGCCAATCAGATGACAGGAACTTTCAGTGCCTGTCATCTGATTGGACATCCCAGTGCCTCCATTTACCATCTACCGTTTGTTGGTGGTGGAAAGCATTTACTTTGCGACACATACAACCCGCCCTAAGAGACGAAAAATAAAAAAAAATGGAGATGACACCTTTTCAAAATGACCGATTCAATTATCCTCGCCAAAAAATAATCTATTTTAAATTTAATCTTGATAATCTTTGCAAGTTTTGATGAAATAACAAATATTTAAATATCAAAACGATACATAATTTATTTCCATTACTATAATTGTAATGCAAGGATCTCTTGAGAATTATAGGTGCTGCATCTTCTCTTTGTATCGTTCGTGTATTAAAAAAATACAATTAATAGAAATATTAGTTCTATGTATATAATATATTAATCGAAATATTGAAGTCATTAAATAATTCACTGTTGATATTTTTATTTGTTCGTTTTTTGTTATATTGAGTACTTTGGAACTTAGATAAATAGTCATTGCATTTCCTGACTCTTGTTCAAATGACTATATTCCATTAGTGCAATATCTGCCTCAAGGAAACTTGACTTTCTATTCAGGTCAAGACTCACAATGTTACATTTGATGCAATTCAGAAGCTAATCACAAAACTTTTCCTCGGCCTTGGCTTGAACACTTGATACTTTCATAGACAATAGTCTATCGTAAAAACTTATCATCGTTTTTTTACTATGGTTTGGGATAGAAACACTATTAACCTTAAAGCCTAAATTTCTGTTTAGAATCATTCAACATCTTTTTTCCATCATATTAGAGACAAGTCATTTGAAAATTCTTTCCTCCTTAAGGTAGTTGTTTCGCGACAATACTAGCAAAAAGTTAATGCTAGAGTATATAGAACAGACAATAAGGATTCATAGTTCATAAACCCAAAAATTTTTGCTGTTTATGTACCGATTCTAGCCAATCCCGTGCTCGTTTGACAAATCTGGCACCATTGTAAGAGATTGAATATTTTTTTATATTAAAATGACAGATAAAATACATTTTAAAAGTTAATAAATTTCTATAAAGATCGTTTTGTTATTTTTTAACAAATGTAATCAACGCCTAGGTTACACCTTATGAAAATTATAATTTTGAAAAAATCTAGCGCATGCGCGCTTTATACATCTTCGCTGGTTAAATAAATGCGCTGTTGCCAAATTGTTTTTAGTGTAAATTTTTTTTATACATTTTTCATTATTTATTCATTATTATCTCATAAACTGTGTTGTAACTATGAATCAAAATTGTCTTAAAACATGTAGGTATTGGTTATTGTTTAATGTTGGTTTAGTTTTTTATAACAATGGTAAGAAGAGTTTATTAATTATAATTAAATATGTATGTAAATTTTCCGATATTCCCTATAGTGCAATGTATAAGAGTGAAAAACTCTATCTTTGGAATTTAATATCTCCGGAACTATATTGTTCATAAATTTCGTTTTGTCACAAATCAATGCAGAAGTATTTAAATAATAATCTGTAAATTTCAAAAAAATCCTAAGAAAAACCATTTGCCGGAACAACTACCTTAAGACTTATCTATTTCTGCTTCTATCTCTCCTGAAACCTATAACCTTCATTACTTCACAGATACCTTCAACTGAGATTCTGATCCAATCCTTGAACACAGAGACGAATCCAAATATTTTTTCATCTGAGGCATTTACTCACAAGACTTTTCGTTCCTCAATCGTTCTAAAGTCGTTATCAAACGATTGTAATGTCAGGTTTGCTCCGATATGCATTGTGATTACAATATCACCAAAAAATTACTTATCACTCACATGATAACGTTATCAAATTGGGGAAGGCGACAGGCCTGAAACATTTTCCATCGCATTATTTTCAAGATAACACCTCAATAAGAATCAACAACACTCCAAAGCACAGGAATCCAAAATTCATGTATATAAAGTTCTTAAATTTTTGTGCTTTTCAAATATTTGATTTTTGAAAAAACTCAAGTTATCTTAAATTTAATTGTGATAAATTTTCAAGGAAATAACCTTTTCTTTTTTAAATTTTACAAAATTTCAAACCCATTTTAAAAGAAAAATTCACTTACATAATATTAAACCCGAGGGTGAACCGCGACCTAATATCATGTACACCTACTTCCACTTCAAAGTAGAAGACACTAGATGAAGGGGCATTATCTAATGAATTCCAAAGAAGGTGTACACCTAATTCCAATCGTGGTTCACCCCTCGATTAAACCCATTAGGTCATGTTAATTATTTCCATTACATTTTTCATTTATATTCCGATTAGGAAAATTAAAAAAAAAAAATATCCGATCACTTATTGATAACTTAAAATAAAATCTCATGATAGTATTATAAATTATAAAAATTCAAAATTTACAATTGCAATTTTTTTTTAATTATACATTACCAGGACATTTTTATTTTAAAATTTAAATTTAATTTTAGGATTTGAAATATATATATTTAGAAAATAAATCAAAATTTGTCCTTAAACATAATTTTTTTATTATATTATTTAATGAGTTTATAGCTTTACTAATTGTGATGCTTATAAATTACTCCAAAAATTAAATCTTATTTATTGTTACTTATATAGTATATATATATATATATATATATATATATTTAATACTTGAATTACTTAATTAGTAAATTCACTTATATATATTAATCTTCATAACGACAGTATTTGTATTAAAAATTGAAAAAATCTATCAAATTCTAATTTTTAAAAATATAATATTTCTTAAAATTTTTTTCAACTTTTACCAAGGGCATTTAAGTATAACCTCTCGCTTATAATTTATATTAGTCGAATTAATCCCATATAAGAAGGTCATTCATTTTGTTTTTAAAATAATTACATACATAGGAAATCGTATTCATTGTTTATTCCTTCCATAGATAACATTTTCAAGGTGAATCCTTTTTATATTTACAAGTCATTTGATTCTTTAATTTATGTAGTTTTTCAAATACCTGCTACCTATCTAAACATTAAAAAGTTAAAATAGAAGTTTTTCAGTTAAATTTAAAATACATAAATTATCAAATTAAATAGACTTTTATAGCAATATTTTTGAATAATTTTAGATATTTTATAAATTTTCAGGCTTTAAATTATTTATTTATTAAATAAATAAGATCATTCTTCATATCATTTAAATAAGCATTGAAATAACAGATATGTGCTTAAGAATTATGCGTAAAACTATAATAGTCGATGCCAAATTAGAAGCACTGACCCGCTTAAGGAGGTTCTTTCGCGACAATCCACACAAAAAGTTTTAGCCTCGTAACCACTCTATAAATATGAACGGAACTAAAATTTTAGGGTATTTTTTTTAACGTGACTGTCCACTCATACTACGAAATCTCTATATAGATACACACATACTTGCCGGATCGTTTCCAAGCCATTGTGCTTATATCCCCCCACTAAAAATAATAATCGCCCAAATAGATTTTTTTTTTTTTTTTTTATCAAAACTACGTGGTAAATAATTTCAATTTTTTTTTAAGTTACTCCGAATATATTATTCTAACAAATATTAGTTTTTCATCAAGATGATGAAAGTCCTTCAATGAAAAAATAAAATAATGATCATATCCCCACTCTTTTCCTATCTACCTTATGTAAAAAATCTCATTTTTAATTGCAATTATTTCATGTTTGGTGTGGTAAATCGTCTTTAAATTTTAATAGTATATGTATTATGCTTTTAATGACTTATATTCCAAGTTTCAAGAACTTTTTGAAACTTTTGCATATGTGATAGAACTACCTTAACACGGGGACTGATATTGCGTTTTTAGAACTTGAGATGATAGAACTAAGGGCGAATCCTAAATCATCTGTCATGGCAACCACGCTCTCGCTTTTTACTCTTTAGGACTACTTTCTTCCCCCCTGAAAACGGTCCCTGTTGAGCTGGTCAACACTTCTAATTTGGTTACAACTACTGTAAAAAACCCAGCTGTTAACCATCATTCTAATATTTATTTATTTATTTATTTATTTATTTCAACGGCATGTGCCTTTAAAAACATTACAAAAAGTAATACAAAGAAACACTACTTAGTAAAAAGTAGAGAAAAAAACAATAATGTTAAACATACAAATACTAAACAACAATACAGAGTAAATCAGATATAATAATTATGATAGTGAGTATTTAAATATATGAAAGTGTGTTTATTTTTATAATTCTAGACATTCTGTTGGTATCTATAGTAAAATTCAAAACGCATGTTTTTTGGGAAAGGGCGTTATAAGCGATGCTTAATCTATAAATAGGGTTGGTTTCGGAATGACGTGTAAATGGAACTGGTGGATAGAATGGTTGATTCTGTCGTAGTGGGTACGAGGGATTGTTCAGTGGAAAAAGAATTTTAAGCTCAGGACAACGAATGGTATCAGACATAATTTTAAAAGTGAATAAGTTGTCGGAAGCAATCATAGACGAAAGAATAGTTGACATGTCGAAAGTTTCAGCGATTTTCAAGTAGTCATGATCGTATCTAGACATAGGGCTACCAGAGAGAGACGCTAGATGTCTCAAAACTTTATGCTGAATTCTTTCAAGTCTAGCTATGTTGGTTTTTAGATTCGGTCTCCAGATTGTTGAAGCATACATTACGACAGATTTAATCAAACTTATGTATAGGTATCTGATACAATTGGGGCTCCTAAAAGCTTTAGTGTTGCGAAATATGAACCCCCAAGTTCGGTTAGCTTTACTAACCACATGATTAATATGTTCATTAAACGTGAGCTTTGAGTCAAAGGTGACACCAAGGTCTTTGATTGAAGTTACTCTAGTACAATAAGAAGTATCGTCCAGATAGTAATTGTATGAGATAAAATATTCCTTTTTTGAGAATGAAATGGTGAAGCATTTGTCAAAATTTAGAAAAAATAAGTTTGCTTTGCACCAGATAGTTAAGTTTTTTAGGTCGGATTGTAGCTTGTTGCAGTCTGAAACTTTAGAAATGTCAAAAAACAATTTGATATCGTCTGCGAATAGCAATATATTGCAATGTTGAGTTACATTGACCAGGTCATTAATAAATAAAAGAAACAATAGGGGACCAATGTGGCTACCCTGAGGGACCCCAGAGGGTGCTAAGAATTGTTGGGATACCGCGCCATTGATTCGGACGATTGAATATCTATCGGAGAGATAATTTCCAATCCATAGAATTATATTAGTTGGAAGATTAAAGTACTTAAGCTTTAGCAACAAAATTTCATGATTGATGAGGTCAAAGGCTTTTTTAAAATCAAGGTAAATAGCGTCGAGTTGTGTATTTTTGTTAAGGCTGAGGAAAATAGAATTTGTGAATAGAGTAAGATTAGTGACAGTTGAACGAGAATGTACAAATCCATGCTGTTTACTAGAAATCGCATCAGAGCAAATTAAAAGAATCTTGTTGTACATAATCTTGTCTAATAATTTTGGTATCGCACTTATTATAGCTATTGGTCTGTAATTTCTGATATTATTGCGTGAGCCACTCTTGAAAACGGGAGTAATAAATGATTTTTTCCATAGTTCAGGTAGAAATTTTTCTTCGAGAGAGAGGTTGAATAATATAAGTAAGGGTTTAATAAGAGACAAAGAACAGTTTTTGACTATAAAAGCAGGTACACCATCAGAGCCGACGGTGAGAGAGGGCTTCAATTCCTTTAATGCAGTGATTATTTCTTCCTCGGAAATTGTAATTGGAATATTACTAGCATGTTTATCGGGGACTAGAGTATTTGCACAATAGTTGGCAATAGTGTCTGAGTCAAATGTTACATTTGTTGTAGCCAAGCTATAGACGTTTTTAAAGAATTCAGCAAAAAGATTGGAAATCTGTGCATCATTGGAGCCATTGAATTCATCGAGGAACATGCTGGAAGGATATCCCTTTGTGCCCCTCTTTGCATTAATGAAGTTCCAGAAGATTTTTATATTGTTTGGCACATTAGATTCAATATTTGAAATATAGGTAGAATAACAAAGTGTAGCCTCGGCTTTACACAGAGACCTTAAGTTTTTGAAATCATTATAATTTGTTTCACTCTGATTACTCTTGTAATTCTTATGGGCAATTTTTTTGTTAATTATTAGCGAAATAAGTTTTTTAGAAAACCATGATGGATATCCAGCACTATTGCAATGCATTTTAGGGCATGTTTCTGCTATGAGGGACATTATTATATCATAAAACCTCGTTACCGCAGAAGATAAATCTAAATTACATAAAGTGGTATTCCAATCAATTTCTTTCAATTTTTGACTAAGGACTTCAATGTTGCATCTTGCAAAATTATAACTGACCAATTTTGATTTTAAAGAACTAAATGACGGTGACACACGTCTAGTACTACTAGCACAATTAAGAGATATATTTAAGACAGGGTGGAATTCGTCTATTTTGGACAAGATATCGTTACTTAAGTCTATTTTACTATTAAGATTAGAGAAACATAAGTCGAGGATATTACCCTTACTATTAGTGAACAAATTGAACTGACTTAGACCTAAGGAATTGAAACTGTCTGTCAAAAGCGCCGCACAATATCTTGTAGATGAGGTACTTCTTTCTTCAAAGCTATGTGAAGCACCGGAGGAGGATATTTTCCATGAGATTCCCGATAAATTGTAGTCACCCACCAAGAACACATCATGATCCAAGTAGGAGCTTAAAATGTCCTCCACATGCATGGCGTGTTCCTGATATAGAGATATGTCAGACGCCGGAGGGAGATACACTGATCCGATAATAATTTTTAATTCAGGGAGAATTACAAACAGTTGGTTAAAGGATAGCAGGTCATTTTCGATTGAGGGAAAAGATCTACTAAGTAAAGATTTATTTATGGCAATGAGGACTCCACCTCCTCTGGAACTGACTGTTTCGGATCTGTCATCTCTGTAGATAATGTAAGGGCCAATATCGATCTCAGAATCATGCACAGAATTGTTGATCCAGGTTTCGGTTAAAATAATGACATCATAATTATTATGACAAAAATTAGCAAAGATAGCTAGCCAACAAGGTTGATATCAAACTGTTTTCTTTCTTGTCTGATGATGGACTTTAATCTAGAAGATTGGCTATTTGAACTTATGCAAAACAAAAATTAAACTTCCCTGAAAATTTCAGCGATTTGGCAATTTTTTTGTCAGCTAACGGCTTGCTCTAGAAAACTTAAACTTGGCGCAAAGAAGCAGCTTATTACATGTTTGCCAAATTTTAGCTTAACGTATAAGGATTCGATTGTTCTGCATTTTTCATTTCAAAATTCTGAAGCATGAAAAATCCAAATCTATTATCTCATCTTCATTTTGGAAATACAAACATTTTGGCATCACTTTTACGACACTACTTTTTTTAGTTAGTTTTGGAAATCTGAGAGATAAAAAAACGCTTTATACGCTCTTCGAACGTAAACTGTTAGACACTTGATGAATGATCAGCTATAATTATTTAATATGTAAATAAGTTGAAAATCCCTAATAGATTTGATGAAAATATTTATTAAAAATAAATTAAATATCAAATTCCATTTTGCTATTACTTTCTATATCATGTAATGTTTTTTTTTATTTATTGGCTTGAAAAGTAATTAAAAAGATAAAATTTGACACAGACAATCGTTTTATATGAAATTATTAATCATATTATTTTATTTATCATTAAACTTTTTATTTTAATACTTGTAATTAGATATTTATGATAATTTTTTTTATTATGATAATCTTATCATTTTCGCTCTATCTTGTTCATCTGTAACACTTGATATTACCCTGTTCAATTCCTATTTGAATGACGTATCAAAATTTAGTCTTAAACTTATCTCTATTCTCATTTAAATGTTTTATTAAATAGGTGATTCTCGTTCTAAAGACTGGTTGTTCCAAACAAAAAATAATTCGAAGGAGCAGCTTGAACGAGAACATCAGAGATCATCTGATGCGGCCAGCAGCCGATTTGCTGAAAATTCTCAACATTCTCTAAAGGAATCCAATTCAAAAAAGCCGATTCGGCCTCTCAAACGCACGTGGGACGAATCAACGAGTGGCGCCACGAGGCGACACACCCATTCGAAACCGAGAGGTCAGATTCAAATTTCCACTGGACGATCGATTAATTTTAATTTGATAAAAGTTCAAATTGCCGATGGTAGCAGAATTGGAAATTTCTTAAGAAATTACGAGGTCTTATACTAAATCAGAAATCAAGAGGTCTTATACTAAATCCGAGCTGTCATGGATAATTTGTATTACATGCCAGAAAGGTTGTATTCACCTCATTAGGTATAAAACTCGAATTCAAAAAATGCATTCATCATCCTTCTTACATGTAGTATAAATTATCCATCTTTATACCAAGTGTTCGCTTTTTATCCTAAAATCTTCACAATTTGCGGATACTGAACAGAGTTCCTGAAAAGTGAGAATGAGACTTGAGTGTTATTTTTATATTTTATAACAATTTTCTTTCAATTGTTTTTCGAAAAATTGTAATTATTTCTTTATATTTTGATAACAATTTTCTTTCAATTGTTTTTCGAAAAATTGTAATTATTTCTCAAAGAATAAATCCAAGACCCGGGAAGAACCCCTCTCGTCAGGGCTGCCAACTCTTGTTTTTACCCAAGACTGGGCAGCACGTATCTAGTTACAAGTTCTTAAATTACTTGAGCCCGTTACTTTTTGTTACTTGTAACTGTAACTAGTTAGTCAAAATAAAAGGATCTAGTACTTGTATTAAGTCCCTTTTTTTGTTTCGCACGTCAACACCTTCGATAGAATTGCCTACATTTTATCTGAAATATTTAGTTTATTCAGTCTTAAAAGTGAATAATATTTATTAAACACAATAACAATGGATCCAATTTTGTAAATGCTTTCAAGGAATTCGGATCCCCCGGGTGACTAATAAACCTTCAAGAAAGCGAAATTTACAAAAAAAAAAAAAAAAACGAATAAATATATATATTTTATTAGAATTTCAATTATTATTATTATTATTAAGAAATAAATTTAAATTTGATTTAGGAACTAATCTAAGATTTTAATAGGACTATAATTATATGCAATGTAAAAATATTTCTATTAAAATCTTAGATTAGTTCCTAAATAAAATTTAAATTCATTTCTTAATATTATAATGGTTATGTATCTAACCTGGTTCATTTTTGGAAAAATTCTATCTTTTTTCAAAAAAAGAAACTCAACAAGATGCTTAAATCTGGACACTAAATATTATTATTTTTGTAGAACTTCAAATTATCAAAGAGAATGATTTAGTTTTGAGAAAAATTCTTTAAAAAATGACATATGCTCCAAACATGTTCGAAGTTCTGCTCACACAAAGTCTCTTGTAAGAACTAAGGATTTTAAAAATGCCTTTAGAAATTCTTCTGCATCAAAAACTATTACTCTGTCATTTCAAAGTGTCACTTTATGGAACATTAACTGCTCATAGCTTACAACACTAATCGATTTTTTTAATCAATTGTAATAACTAATTACAGTAACTTGTAACTAGTTCATAAAAATAAAAGGAACTACTCCTTACAGTTATACTTTGTTCCTTGAAATAGTAGTAACTAGTTCCCCAAAAGTGATAGAACTGCTCAGTTCAGTTTCTACTTAGATAATTAAAAAATTAAATGTTTTCTAATAAAAGAGGAAGAATAAGAAGTTATTTATGTTCATAAAGAGAGAAATCAATGAGGTTGTCCTCTGCTTGATGGAAATAAACAAAAACATACCAAATATAAATAAATAAATAATTTTATATACAGTCGACTCTCGATAATTCGAAATCCAAGGGACTAAAAAAAAATTTGAATTATCATTAAGTTTGAATTATCAAAAGGAATCCCCATGACTTCAAGGAACTGGAACTCTCTCCCAGCCTCCATCTTTCCCAGCACTTATAATCTTCAAACCTTCAAAACCGGAGTGCATAGACACCTACGTCTACACCCTCTCACTTAATCAACTTTCCCTTCTCTTCGGTAATGCAAGGGTCTTTCGAGATCCATAGGAGCTGCATCTTTACTGGTGCACCCCTTCTTGCATTCGATTGCATTAAAAAAAGGAAAAAAAAATATTCGAATAGTTAAGAGTTTTTATTATATTTTTGAAAATATGTATGAGCTTACATAAATTTTATATATAGCCTCAAGCAAAAATAATGAAAACGACAAAAAAGAACAAAAAAATTACATATGTATTAACAATGCAATAGATAATAACATACCTAATTAAAAAAATTAAGAATAGTTTTTTTGCTAGGAAAAATTCGAATTATAAAGAGGGGAAGTAGGCTAGTTCGAATTATAGAACGTTCTCTCACCCTCTTGTTACGAAAAAGATTTCGAGTTATCGAGTGTATCGAGCGTAGCAAAATACACAGCATTTTTTCGATTTACCGAAGTTAACAGCTGAAGAGTTCAGATTGTCGAGAGGCGACTGTATATACATATACAATTTATTTATTTGAGACTATAGTTATGAAGCTTTGACCTTCATCATCATTCTTTTAATTATAAATATTTTATCTTTTATTTCTCAAGGGTTAAATTACATTTGGGTATAGAAAAATTCGTATTGTTATAGCAAGCATTACAAACATAGGACAATCTCTTTATTAATTAACAACTCTGCTACCTTCGGTAAAACAAAATCTTTTCAATTAAAGTTTTGTATGGGTACAGTAATTTATTTATTTATTTTTTGAACGAAATAACATTTCAAATATTTATTTTAATTATTTTTCTATTTAATCATCATTTTCTTTAAATAACCGTATAAAAATTATTATATTTACTTGAAAGTAATGGAAGGCAGGCCAGGGGTAGTGAGGAAAAAAAATAAAACATATCCAAATAAGGTGTAATTTATTGGATTCCTTCCTCCTTTCACTTCAAACCGACGTTTCGGAGGATTCTTCCCTCCTTCTTCAGGGTCTACAAACCAATATTACAAAATTATAAAAAAATCGGGGTTTGTCATATTTCATTTCATCAACAATAATACCCCTTGAAGTAAGTGAATTGTTTATTTCTATTGATAATCTGGCTATTTTTTTACTTGTATTTATAACTAGCTGCAAGGCCCGCCTTCGGCGGCCCTCTTGCTAGCCAGGGGGCACGCCCCCTGAACCCCCAGCCCACAAATCCCACCCTCACACTACACTCCCCCCCCCCGACCCATCCAGCACCCCTACCCCCGCACCATGAACCCGTGCCAACCCCCGCCCCCATACCACAGAACCCAAACCTCACCCCCCACTCCAACCCACCACACTCCCAGAAACACACCCATCACCCCCAACCCCCGCCCCCACACCACCACCCCAACCCTCACCCCCACTCCAACCCACCACACTCCATGAAACCCACCCAGCACCCCAACCCCCGCCCCCACACCACCACTTCAACACTCTAACCTGCACCCCCACCTCGGACCCCACACCCGTACCACCCCACTACGCCACTGGACCCTCACCTGAACCCCCATCCACCAACCTTGCCCCCCCCCCTCTCCGTCATACTCCCTCACTCCACCGCCATTCCACTCCGCGCATCCCATGCCCTAACCCACCCCCACTCCACCCCCGCACCCAGTTTTTGCATTTCTAGCCTTCTAGTGACCCACAGATTATGTAAACAAAATTTGGTTGAGTTTGGTCCAAAAAGAGCAAGAATTTTCATTTTTTGACCCCCCCCCCCCCATTTAGGGTGGTTAGTTTTGCATTTCTAGCTCTCTAGAGTCCCACAGATTATGTATACAAAATTTGGTTGAGTTTGCTCCAAAGGCAAGAATTTTCATTTTTGACCCTCCCCCTTTTTAAGTGGTTAGTTTTTTGCATTTCTAGCTCTCTAGAGGCCTACAGATTATGTATACAAAATTTGGTTGTGTTTTTGCTCCAAGGGCAAGAATTTATATATTTTCTCTTCCCCCCTTTTGGGTGGTTTTGGGGGGAATTTTTTTAAACAAAGTTGTCCGAAATCACATCCCCTACAACTTTGCTCATTATAAAATTTCCCGAAGAGTTAATAGTTTAAGAGTTATTTGATAATTTTCATTCGTGCACCCCCCCAAACCCCCTTTTGGGGTCAAAATATCAAAACGTTATATAGCTAAAAACGTAAGTTAGACGACCTCTGATATAAATATGAAATTTCATAATAATCCCTTCAGCCGTTTTGACGTGAATCGTGAGCAACTTTTCGCGGAAACCACTGAAACAGACAGACATACAGATAGCAATTTTGTTGAGGGTGTTTTCGTTCATAACTTTGCTTGAAACGTGTGCAACCAAAATTTGGCGTGATTTGGACCAATGTATAGACAAAACCTTAATTTTATATATATAGATTGTATTATTATTGATCAAATTAATGATGTCCAACCCCGATTTTTTATAATTTTGTAATATTGGTTTGTAGACCCTGAAGGATGGAAGAATCCTCCGAAACGTCGGTTTGAAGGGAAAGGAGGAGGGAATCCAATTAATTACACCTTTTTTAGATATGTGTTAATTTTTTCTTTCCTCACTACCCCTGTGCTGCCTTCCATTACTTTCAATTAAAAGTTCTACCTGTCCGTCTCTCCAGAGAAAATTTCATGCAAAAAACAATTATATTTCCTAATTTTTTTTTTTGTTTATTTTAGGCGTGGCGATGCTGAACGGATATCTATCCGGGCATGAAGGCGGCGCCGGCAGCTCCGCTGAAGGAAGTCCGGGTGGAGGCGGTGAAGCTTCATGCGGTGGAGGAAATACTATTCCACCCATCGCCACGCTCTCGAACCTTGGCAATACGTGCTTCCTAAACAGTGTATTGTACACTCTTCGTTTCGCACCCTGTTTTCTACATAATCTTCATCATTTAGTCACTCGTCTTGCAGAACAACGTTTAAACCACCCCACACAAACCAATGCAGTAAGTAAACCTATAAAAAATTTAACAGATTACAAATCTACAAATTAAATCAGGAAATAGAGAAACAATGTTACATAGATGTCTGGGCCCAGTCGGGGATCAAATCTCTCTTCGGCATTGCCGGTAGGACGCTCTAACCCAGGATTGGGCAACTGCCGGCCTAATCCGTTCCGCAGAATAAATGAAAATATTATTTATATCAAAGCGCGCAGCGTGCGCAGGCCAAGTTCGAGCATTAGCTTGGCCGTCCACGATCTACGCTATTCACACGAACCATTTCGAGCCAATTTCGACCCCTGCAGCACGGATTTGAGATACAGAGCTGAAATTATAAACATGTAATTATTTAATCCATCTTGAGGAGAATACCAAATTTCATTAATATAGCTTAAATAGATTCTGAGATATGGACCTGAGAAAATAGCTAATTTTGGCACTCACTCACTGACAGGTCATCAAAACCTATAGGATACTTCCAATCATTCCATCATCATGAAATTTCGCCTGCTAGTAGAGTTTGGGACACAAACAAAGGAAAAATTCCAAAAATCCCAAATTTCCATCTTTCAAGCCCTTCAAAATGGGTGGGAGGGTCAAAAATGAAAATTCTAGCCCGTTGGACCAAACTCAACCAAATTTTATATACATATTCTGTGGGCCCCCAGAAGGCTAGAAATGCAAAAACTAACCACCCAAATGGGGGGGGGGGTAAAAAATAAAAATTCTAGCCCTTTGGACCAACGGGCTTCCTCATAGCTTACAAAAAGAAGAGAAATCTCAAACAAAACATTCTGTGAAAAAACAGGCCAAGTTCGAAAAAGTAGTGAAATCTAGTGTGTAGCCAAGTTAAATTCGACAAGAATAATTTAGTTGAGAAAATAGTAGATCTCTCAAATTAATTATCCTTGGCGAATTTTACTTGGCTACACACTAGATTTCACTACTTTTTCGAACATGGCCTATTTTTTACAGAATGTTTTGTTTGAGATTTATGTTTCGTAGACGTTTGACGTGTTCAAATGTCATCTCATTTACAACAAAATTAAAATTATTTTCACAACGATTTCAAAAGAAACTCTTGATTCACTTTCCAACATTGAAACAAAGGGAAAATAACTTAAAAAATAGTGATTATAAAAAATATGAGACGATAACAAACGATTTATTCAAAGTATTTTCAACAAGATTTAAAGATTTTCAAAAAATTTCTAATTATCTTTCATTAGTAAGTCTTACCATTTGGTTTTAATGTCGACAATGCACCAGCCAGTATTTATAACATTTAGGGAAAGCGGTGTTGGTTTATAGTAAAACATATTAAACAAAGGAGTTTTTTTAAAGGGTTGTAGTGGTGTCTTTTGTAAATACAACTCCTGTTGATGGGCTAAAAACCAGTGCCGGCTTAACCAGGGGGGTATTGGGGTCTATAGCCCCCGGCGGTAAATACGTAAAGGGCGCAAAACTTCCTTATCACAAAATAAAATATTACTTTTAACACATATCATAAATAACTATTATGTTGGAAAAAACGATTTTTTTCTTTGTCAAGAATGGCGGTTTTTTAAAAGTTAGCCACGGGCTTATTGAGGTATTCATTTTGGTGCATAATAAAAATATTAATTACAAATTTTATTTCAATCTATAATCTATTCCAATTAAGATCAATTTGTATTTGTTATTTTTATTTTTTAACATGTTAATAATTTGCATATTTTTAAAATAATGAATTTTTGTTAAACCATTCATTCTGTGCTGGCCCACTGAGTTACAGGCCTTGATGCCAGACTGGACCCAGACATCTATATGCAGATTTGATATTCATTCCAAAGATTGAGAATAAAAATGTCTTTATTTTATTTTTCTCTAATAAAAATATATTTCTTAAAATATCACTTTGTGTTGTGTATTTTAATTCTATAACATTTCTTTCAGTTAAAATGTTCTTCATTAGGAAGAAATATGTCTGGACCTAATAGTGGAAGTGGAAAAAGTTGGTCCAGTAAAGATCTGTTGAGTTTAGGACGAGATTCTTCCTCAGGATCTGGAAGTGGCGGTACTGAAGGGAAATCTCGAATTCAATTAGCTACAGAGAGACTTCATGAGTTATATGAATGCCTACATAATGCTGAAATGAGGGAAAATCACGTGGGTGAACAGCCCTATCAACCCGATGTATTCTTACATGCTCTAAGGTAATTTTCTAATTATATAACCATATATTAATGAGATCCAGATATTAAGGAATTTTAATTGAATATTTTATATTTAAGTTTATTTGTTATAAACTGTTTTCGGGAACCTTGAGGGGTTTCAATTTTAAAACCCTATATCTCTGCCAGCCTATCGAATTCACCTCTAGACAGGTGCCTTTCATGAAACTTTGACACTTATGTTTCTAAGCTCTTCTGTCATTTCTTAAGGTGTCACCATAGTGTCATAATGGCTTCTGCAGGGTTCTAAAGATTGTGCAAAATTTAATCCAGAATGAACAAAAGCCCTAGAATTTTAATTTTGTGCCTCTTCTCTTTCCCCTCGTCCCATTTCTGGTAATTTTTTTTACCCCAATAGAAACTATTAATACACAGGGCCTAAAGGCTAATGTCTAAAATTTGCTCATGATTGGGAAAAGGACCTAGAATTTTAACTGTTTGCCCCTTCTCCATTTGCGATTCTAAAGGCACATTCAGCTTTTTGATGTCTTCTAGAACATTGGTTCTTAACCTTCGCGGCCCCCTTAAAATACTAAAATATTTTCGCGGCCAATGCCCCCCCCCCCCACCATTAGGTAACATATGGTACTCATAATTACTCGTACAAAAAAATGCTTTATTAGATTGTCAGTAATAACATATTTCTTGAAAAATAGGTATATTTGCAAATGAAAGTTGTAAACCTAGACTTATAAAAAATATTTACACGCTTTTAATCAACTTGTAATTTTGTCTGTCTGTCTGTCTGTTTGGGTCAAATTTACCTATGCGCTCATCGTTTTCATTTAGTTTAACCATGTTTAAGAATATTGAAATGTCATTAAATTCATCTGTCTCTTACATCCATATGTATCCCTTATAAAAACTAGTAACATATTTTTTTTTTATTAATTTTTTTATTTGTAAATATATAAAAACTTAAAAAATTCTAATATTTTCGCGGCCCCCCTGTTAAGAATCGCTGCTCTAGAACCATGGTTCTCAATCTGTGCTCCGAGGAACACTGGTACTTTGTGAAACCATTAAGCGTTCCGCGAAAAATCAAATAAACATTTAAAAATGGTTGCAAAAGAAACATTAATTCAAACCACACTTCTCTCCATTAATAGGATTTATTTTTGCGTGCACTGCTTTTGATTTCAAAAAGGTTTACCACACCTGCTTTAAAGCTGCTTTATGTTGTTTTCTAAGTGTTTCGCTCAAAAAAAATGTCAGAGTTCAGTGTTCCCCAATTTCAAAAAGTTTGAAAGCACTGCTCTAGAAACCTTTGAAAGAACTATTAGTATACGTCCTGCCTCTTTTGAAATTAGCCTTTCTAAACATGACTAATTTAACTAGATGCATATAACAATAATTCAAATTTATTTTAAATAATTTTGTTTCTTTAATTTTTAGGGAAGTAAATCCAATTTTTGAAGGAAATCAACAACACGATGCACACGAGCTTTTAGTTTGCCTTCTAGATAATATTCGGGAAACATGTCGATTAGTTTCCGTGAAGCCTCCTTCGTCATCTGTTTCAACATCAACTTCTACATCCTCAGTTACCTCTAATCTTCCTTCTAATCATAATCTCCCTTCAGGTGGTTCATCCACATCAGATACCACAGATTCTTCGAAATCAAAAAATTTTAGAAAATCTTTGAAAAAACGTAGAAGTATGCTTTCTTGGACAAAATCCTCATCTTCAGGAAATTCTCAAGGTGTTAATCTTTATAATATTTATTTAATTATAAGACTTATTCAAAAACCTTTAATTTTCATTAAGTTAATTAGAAATTTAAAATAATCTTTGTTATAAATGACTGATTGTGATTTTTTTGTCGGATCATACAAATAGAGAAATCCTCGATATGATGAGAGAAAAGAGAAGTTGGGGGGGAAAAAGAGCTCAGATTGATAGGCAGGAGGGATTGTTGAGGGATATTTTGAAAGGGGAGGAAGGAAAGAAAGGGGGAAAGGAAGGCCTAGATTATAATATTTTTCCCAGATAGTGGAGATTATATGGGATTTATGAATTTTAAAGAAATGAAAGAATTGACTTAATATAGAGTAAAATGGAGACAAGTAGTTGCATCAACACACTATGATGAAATCAAAGAACACTTTATTGATTTAATTTAATGAGCAGTAATTTTTAATTAAAAAATTATATAAATGAAAAATCTTGATATAAAGCTTTTGAGACTGAATAATTTATTATAACTTTATGAAAAAAATCACATTATGAAATATTAAATAGACTTATTAACAAACTATTTAACAAAAATACACAACGATTCGATTACTTCATCTGTGAAAGTTTTCAAATGTATTAAAGGTAACGTCATGCCAGCTGGTCGTTAACACAATTTTATTTTAATAGAGTTAGACCTGGAATATTGTGGACAGTACCCCAATGCTAATAAATATATTTAATCGTCGAAAATTATATGGGTTTCATCTATTCAGAATATATAAAATTAATAATATCACCTCATGCACTTATTGGCAACCGCTTGAGGCGTTTTTAAAACGATAGAGCGTTGCTGATTTAAGGATTTAAGTTAAATTTTAGCTAAGAATAAATAGATTAACTTTATCTCATTATAAAACTAATTCTTGATTGTTTTATTATAAAAATGAATCCAGTTCTTTAGTTCCAATCTTTAGTTGCTTTATTATTATTTTTTTTTTTCATAAACCTTTTCCAATTTCTTCTGAAACGTTTGGATAATTAATATTAATAAACTTTATATAATTATTTTTATAAAGAACTGTATTCATTTTTGATTATATTTATTCATATATCTCCTTGTTTATTATACAATAGAATTTTCCCCAATTTAAAATCTTATCAATGGTCACAAAGAGAAACAAAGAGGTTGTCCTCTGCTTGATGCAAATAAACATACACACATATATATCATCTCGATATATATGTGTGTATGTTTATTTGCATCAAGCAGAGGACAACCTCTTTGTTTCTCTTTGTGAATCAACAACTCTGCTACTCTCGGCAAAACAAAAACTTTTCAACTTATCAATGGTCTTGGCTTATTCGAACCACTGCTTTGCGAAGGATCACCGAAGTTGAGCATCGTCATGAGTGTGACTATATATTCAGTGTGCTGTTGACATATTAGTCTTTTACCAATCCCAGTCATTGGGGTGACCTAAAGGAGGGAATTGGGAGTCGCGGCTCTTTTTATAGTCCAAGAGCTGGTGACAAATTTTGACTACGGATTTGATACAACTAGCAATAATGCGTAATAGTACCATCTATGATAGTTGTATAGGGAATGGCTAGTCTGGCTGGCTGTAGCAGGTGGACCAGGTATCTATCGGGCCTGAAAGTTTTGGAGTAAAAAAATACTGTGATAAATTTTTCCTGGTTATCCAGTTTATAAATGAAAAATTACTTTTTATGTTAATATTTAATTGATTATACATAAAAATATTAAAACAAAGCACTAAGTTGTTTAATGAAAAATTGATTATTCTGTTATTTAATTATCGTTAGTTATGCATAATATTCAAAATATTTATCTATTTATTTACAAAAAAAAATGAATTTGGTTACAAAAAAAAAAAAAAAAATATTCAGTTTTACTTATCATAATCATCATTTCGCAACGCTCAGAGCCAATGAAAAAGCAGTACATCAGAACCCTAAGAAGCTGCAGATAAACGCTCTTTCCCACATTCGTTTTTTCCCGTAGCCTTTCTCACTCTAGCCCATGGAATGTTTTTTATCGCGTCTGGCAGTTTTTTAACACCACCCGAACGGTCTGGCTTTTTGGAATTATTATTAAAAAAATTTACTTAACACGCTATTAAAATTTCAGCGTGCATCAAAAATATTTTTTTCATATTCTGAAAATAATCCTTGGGGTAGTCTGGTTCCAGGTCACCCCACTCAAATGGTCTGGAGTGAATATATTATGTTTATAATGGATTATCTATATAAATAAAAATGTACTGTTACGCTTAAGTGATACGTTGAAGGATCTCCGAAAGTTCTTCACCGATTTCTTTGAAATTTTCACACAACATACCCGAGTGTTTTTATAGATATCACACCTGTGGCATGTAAAAAAATATTTTTTCGAGGAAACAACGCCAGCGCCTCTCTGGGGGAGGGGGAGGGGTAAAAGCAAACAAACAAGATGGCCGATAATAGCTTTTTGGAAATCTTTCAACTGTCAATATTATTTTTGGTTAATGGGACAATAATTATAAACCTGGCCCAAAATTTAGATATACCAATCGTAGCACTAAACGGACATATGTTGCGAATATAGTTTCGATACGTCCAGTGGTTTAGGCGTGAAGCATAAGAGTTAGTCACAGCAACGCGTGGTTGGGTCAGATATTATCTATATAAATTTTAACCATAAAACGAGACGCTCCCAGCCAGGGGCTAGGTGACGCTGGGCCATTAGCTAGTAAATTATAATTTCATTGTGAATCAATAATATTTTGTAACACATATTTTTTACCTAACTCTCACCTTGCGCAGTATCTGGTCCTGCTACAGCCAGCCAGACTGGCCATTCCCTATACAACTATCATAGACGGTACTATTACGCATTATTGCTAGTTGTATCAAATCTGTAGTCAAAATTTATCACCAGCTCTTGGACTATTATCTTTAGAAAAGCAACGGTTTCACTCTTTAAGAGAAAGCATAGCCAATATAGCCAGAAATTGACTAATAATAGATTTAAAATATTATTTTTAATTTTCAAATAGTTTTTATTATTTATTTATTTTTTTTAATTGCCATCTCAATTTAAAATATCATAATGACTAATCTAATGTCTATTATTTTACAAATAGGTCGTAATTTAAGTAATGGCACACTATCTAAAAGTAAGGAAGATCTTTTACAAGTAAATGGAGGACCTAGTACTCACCAACCAAATCTTGCAGGCAAGTCAAAAATATTATTATTTTTTTTTAAATCCCGCCTTCTTTTGCTAACAAAATCCAATTTTTCATTGATACTCACTATATAACAGAGAGAATTAAACTGATGATATTTAATAATAGAAAATTAGGTAAACGAGGTGGATTTCACATAAAATTAAATAAAACAAAAGTTAGTTTTGATTTCCATATATTTCGGGTTGTCAGCCCATCGTCAGGAGTTTTCTAACTCAAAACTCACTTTTGTTTTATTTTTAACCGACTTCGATGATTTTTTTGCATTGGGTTCAGTCTAGCACCCGATTGGTCCCATTTTTTTTTCATTGATATTGGGCCTTTTTTGTTATGTATGTTCACGGATACTCCTTTGTTTTTGGACCGATTTCGATGATTCTTTTTTATTGGAAAGGGGCTACCATAGGGGTGGTTCCGTATTAATTTGGTCAAGTTCTGATATGATCAATGAGAAAATAACATAAATCTCCAATTCTTATGTCCAAATAATCGAAATTATAATAAATAAAATCTTGTATAAAAAAAAAAACATTTTTAAAATGTTCATTTCGAGAGAATTTCTATATTTATGAATTGAATTTTTTTTATCATTTTCTGATTCATTCGCCCGACGCTTTCTCTTTCGAGATGCATGCAAGGTATTATATTAATTCACTATTAATAACATCACTAAAAAGAGAAAAATAAAAATGATTTTTATAAAAATAAAAAAAAAATAAAACCGACTTCAAAAAAATTAAATGAATCAAATAAAATAAGAATAACCGAAAAAAAAAAATACACTAAAAGGTATAAAATAATTATCTAATTTAGTTACAACTAAACTACGAAATATTAACATGAAATCACTTTTTGAAGTCGGTGCTAAATAAACTATAAAAGCGAGCGTACCTGCCAAAAAAAAAAAACCGTATTAAGAAAGATCCGTCGAGTTCGATTCATAAAATGTATATTTTTGGCACCGACTTCAAAAAGTGATTTCATGTTAATATTTCGTCGTTTAGTTGTAACTAAATTAGATAATTATTTTATACCTTTTAGTGTATTTTATTTTATTTTTTGGTTATTCTTATTTTATTTGATACATTTAATTTTCTTGAAGTCGGTTTTATTTTTTTTTATAAAAATTATATTTTATTGAAACCCACCTCGTAATTTTACCTAATTTTTTATTATTAAACAATATTTCGCCTTGAACCAACACATATCTCCTTAAAAGTTATTGATGATATTTGCATTTTTACATGATTGTAGTTAAAATCAATAAGTTTTTATAAATGTTTTAAATTATGAGTATATTTGATCAAATTCTGTTCAATTTCAATTAATTGCATAAAAAGAATTATTATTAATTTAAGATTTCCCTTGCAGGAATCGCTGAGCAAAATGAAGATACTAGTAAATCATCGAATTGCTCTGGCAATTCTTCATGTTCAATTGCAACATCAGAGAATACTTCCAATTCCTCATCAGTCAATTCGAAACCAGATTTTATTGCCGCTGATTTTGAAGGTGTTTCTGTATTAAAAACGACTTGTCTTGAATGTGAACATACAACGGAAAGAAAGGAAACATTTTGTGACATTTGTGTTCCTCTGGCTCTCCTTGATCAGCAGCAAAACGACACGTCTTTAAACGATAGTCATGATAGCATGTCGGGTTTCAGTAGTCGTGCAAGTCAACTCTATCAAGCAGCTATTGTTACTTCGGAACATTTGCGAGACTTAAACAAATATTGGTGTGAACAATGTTTACGATATAATGAAGCTCGGCGATCGATTCGTTATGAGACTTTACCTCGCCTACTTGTCCTCCAACTTAAACGTTTTTCCAGCACTTTTGGGTAATTTATTTTTTAACATCCATCTAAGAGAAATTGAAGATTTTAATTTCATTAAGCTTGAAGTGGCACCAACTGAATTTTTGAGAAATTAAAAATAAGTTTGTAAACAAACCTAAAATTATTCTCAGTAGTAACTCACAAATTATTATTATTAAGTAGATTTCGAAGAAATATACCTATTGCGCTCACTATCATGGTGCGACTTCCGGAAAATTTCATCATAGTTTTTCCGATCATGGCCCCTAGACCCCAAAACCAGACTCCTTTCAAAAGTTAATATATATGCAGGCCGCAACGCTAAATTCATAACAACGTTAATATGAATGATACCAGTTTGGTTACAAATGGCTAATATTCTACTAATTAACCTCTACAACTTGGTCTGAACAGTTTTTAATAGGAGCAATTTAAAGGGGGGTAGATCCCCTTCTAAATCTACATCTTCCTACGGCCTGCCGAAGGGATTTTTATTATTATTTTTTTTTTTAATACACACTAACCATATTGCTTAAATAAAATTTAATAATACTGTAGTTTAGAGCAGGGGTCCCCACACTACCGCCCTTAAAACTTTTCCATCCGGCCTGCGGCTACCACAGAATTAATTCACAAATATTCACTATATTAATAATTAATGCCATATAATAACGTATTTTTAATACAATTTTCGTTTAAAATGTTATATTCAACCTACCCATAGTTTTCAATGTTCACATGTGGCCCTATCTATAATATAAAAAGTTTAGGGACCCCTGGTTTAGAGTATTGAAAGTTTTCAAAACTAATGGACAATGGAATATATATTAAATTAATATCAAATTGGCTCGGATTGCTTTTTGGCACAAGGGTTCACTTTTCGAGAGTCTGAATACCACCCTTCAGACATGTAATACACATTATCCATAATAACTCGAATTCATTACATGGCAACCACGCGTTTTTTTAAGCTATATAATTTTATTATTTTTTAAAAATTGGTTTCGAAGGCTTGGTCTTATCTTCTTAGTATAAATATTTTATTTGTTTTTTCACTTGAACATGAATACTCAAATCGAATTAAGATTAGTAAGTATGAAAGGACATTGACTCTAGTCAAAAAAAGAAACAACTTTGTTTATAGTTCATTAGGGCCTTACAACTTTGTTTATAGTTCATTAGGGCCTTGCCTATACATACAAACGAACCTTCATTCAAGTGAGTATTCATGCTCAAGTGAAAAAAATAAAATATTTATAAAAGACAATTAAGTTGAATGCCAAATCTTCGAAACTATGGCTTCTTGAAAAATAAAATTAAATGTTATAAATTATTGAGTAATAGGACAAATAAATACAATGCTTATTTAATGTACGGACATCGTTTCATCCTTTATTTTGAACATCATTGGGCTCTTAAAAATATTAAATATAGAGCCAGTCAAAAAAAAAAAAATTCAATAACAAATAATTTCAAATAAAAGAATGAAACGTTGCTCGTGCTGAATAAGTATTGTATTTATTTGTTGTATCTTTTACCCAATAATTTATATCATTTAATCATTTTTGTGACGATAATATACTATAATAATCAAATTAAATTTAAATAGGTCATTCCATGTCAATTCAACGACCTTTTGTCGGTGACCCTCTTCGATTTTTTTTTTGATTTTTTGATATGTTATTATATAGGTAGGTAGAAAGAACTATCCACGTAAATTTTTAGCTTTCTATCTTAACTCAAAACGAAATTTCAATTTTTTAAGAAAATGGTAGATCAAAATATTATTAAAATATTCATAACTTTTACAAGAATAAAGATATTCTAACTTAATAGGGGGTCATTTTTTTCGTTTTTTAATGTATTTTTTGAAAAAAATATCAAAAAAAAAATTTTTAATGCTTATTTTTGTCCTTTTTACTCAAAAAATTGGATTTTCTTTCGATGGTACACCTTCGATTTTTTCAAAAAAATTCACAAAATTCAACGTTAAAAAACAAAATTTTTGAGCTAAGGATTCAAATAACTTCTAATTAAAAAACAATTTCGATTTTATTTTGTAATTTGGTTTTTTTTTGTTCTGAGATCATGTTACTTGATTTAAATAACGTAAAAATAAAGAATTTTATCCCTTCGATGTAATTATACTATATAATATTCAATCATTTCATATAAATTTTGGTGTAAATTATTATATTTTACAGTATAAGTACTTCGAAGGGATAAAATCTTTATTTTTGAGTTATTTAAATCAAGTATCGTACAGCTGAAGCTTTGGCGATTTTTGAGGCTCTAAAGTATATTCAAACCTTTCCGGAAAGTCAATTTTTAGTGTGTACAGATTCTCTGAGTATAATGGAAGCTATGAAGGGCCTCCATAAAAATAAAAATCCATCCCCAATTATTATAAATATTATTAATCAAATTTTTAAGTTGGAAAATGACATCAAAAAAATTTCCTTTACTTGGATTCCGAGGCATGCAGGGATAAATGGTAACGAACAAACACACCAACTTGCTAATCTAGCCAGGGTGGATGGGGAGTTTTTAAACATTGCTCTCCCTATTTCTGACATCTATAACATCATTAAAAATAAATCTCTAACAAAATGGCAACAACAGTGGGCAGAGACCAGTAAGACCAAAGGAGGTCATCTCTTTAAAATCGTTCCAATAATTCCTCATACACCATGGTTCATATACAACCATTATTTTAAAAATCTGTCCACACTGATATTTCGTCGTCGTAGCGGTCATGCTCCCACATCGTCTCACTTACATAGACTGGGAGTCAGGGATACTCCATTTTGCGTGTGCGGTGGTGAAAATATTGGGGATATTGATCATATATATTTGAACTGTGATAGATATAAGATCAAAATTGTCAAATTTTACTCTGATATTACTAAGGAAAAATTTTTGCTACCAACACGAATGACAATTCTTCTCTATTATACAAATGTTAAAACGGATATTGCCAAGATAATAATAGGGCATATTTTGTCTGTTGGATGGTTTTGGAATAACACTTGACATACTACTCCATATCTCATTTAATCATTACATATTATGAATTCCTTAAAGCCATTTCATAATTTATTCATAATCTTCGACAATGATCCTTAGAGACCTTTTACATCTTAGCCCTCAGTTTTTATACTAAGGATCAAGGCAGGAGCTTTTTGTGGGTACTCCTATTGCTGTGCTGTGGGGGGCGCCGCTCTGGTGTCATTTGGTCCTTGTAATGGGGTAAAAATAAAATTTTAATACTAGAGTTGGCCAAATGCTTTGTTATGAGCAAGGCCAGGGAGGGAAAAAAAAATCAAGTATCGTGATCTTAGAACAAAAAGTAAACCGAAATTACAAAAAAAAAAAATATGGAAATTTTTTTTAATTAGAACTTATTTGAATCCTTCTTCGTTAAAAGGTCAAAAATTTGGTTTTTTAAGTTTGAATTTTGTGAATTTTTTTGAAAAAATCGAAGCTGACCCATCGAAAGAAAATCCAATTTTTTGAGTAAAAAAGGAAAAAAAGCATTACATTTTTTTTTCTCAATTTTTGATATTTTTTTCAAAAAGTACATTAAAAAACGAAAAAAATGACCCTCAAATTTACGAGGATACTTCTTTCTACATATAAAATAACATATCAGAAAATCAAAAAAATCGAAGAGGTTCACCGACAAAACGTCGTTGAATCGACATGGAACATAAATAATATTTATTAATTGATTCCGGTGCGGAGAACTGCTTAGATTTTGGGGTTTCTAGCTTCAGATCTTCAGGTTGAAAAATAAAGAAAATCAGAAAAATTAAATCTTTATTTAGGGATCTATCTTGAACAATCATATCTAATGAACTGAAATTTTGCTCTTAATTTTTTATTAATAAGCCAAAAATTGGAGTCAAGTTTGAACTTTTTAGTTTAAGCCTTGCCAAAAAATTTCAAATGAGTTACTGACATGTAATTTTACTTTTTATTCAAAAAGATAAGTTCTTTAAGACATACATACTTTAAAAGGTCACGTCCCGTTTTGCCACTGCTCATGATTTATTCACATTTGATTCCTTATAACTTTTTATTTTATGAGTAAATCATTTACTGTACATCCATTAAAAAAATTATAAAGGATCATTATAGCAAATAATAAAATTATATACAGATATTTAGGGATTAATTAAAGCTTACTTGCCAAAGATAAGCGGATGTTGGACTTTCATAATAAAGAAGATTGAATTCTATCTTTCAGGTCCTATCGAGTCTTGAAAAGTTTTCCCTTTTTTCTTAATTCTTTTGAACATTGTTATTCTTGGTTCATAGTTCATTTTGACCAAAATAACTATAGCTAAATGGGCATCTACAAAGTTCCCGAAGCCAATTAAATAAAATTAAAAAAAAAAAAAAACTAAATTTAAATCTTTTTTTTGGTACTTTTATTAAATTTAAGTCTTCAATTTATTCTTATCTTTAAATGTATTGGTGGATTAAAATTTTTTTTCTTTTTTTTGGTTCTATGGTCTGCATGTCAAAAGTAAACGATTACATGCCTACTCCTTTAGTCTTGGATTGTTTTTGTGAACACTGTTGTCAATTATCAGAAGAACCTCGGCGTCATAGGTATTTTAATTTTCACTTTTAACTTAAGCTTTGAGATTAGCGACTCAGAAATGGACGTACGCAGAAGCTTTAACGTGATAAATGAAACTGGGATTTTTTAAAGTAATCCGATAACATCATCATCATAATATTAATATTAATACATTCATATACTAAAATTTAACAAAATCAAGTATGTAAATACGTATTATTACACATATCGTAGCAAAAGCTGCAGCATGTAAGCTTGGCTTTCTTTTCCGGACCAAACGCTTTTTCACCCCCACTCAACTTCTTATCTTTTACAAGGCCCAAATTCGCCCCTGTCTCGAATATTGCTCGCATTTGAGGAGAGGAGCCTCCAAGCATTCTCTTAATACCTTAGATGCAATTCAGAGGCGGACTATCAGACTGATAGGAGATTCAACATTAACTGACCCTCTCGACTCCCTAGCCCATCCTAGATCTTCCCTTTCTCTTTTTTAACCGACTTCAAAAAAAGGAGGAGGTTCTGTATTCGACTGATTTTTTTTTTTGTTTGTGTCTATGTTACCTCATATCTCCGCCAATTGTGAACCGCAATTTGCATTGGGTCCAGTCTACGTTCCGATTGGCCCCATTTTTTTTTCGTAGGTATTAGACCTTTTTTGTTAGGTTTGTTCAGGACTAACTTCTTTGTTTATGAACCGATTTCGATGATTCTTTTTTTATTGGAAAGGGGGTATCTTAGGGATGGTGCAATATTAATTTGGTCAAGTTCTGATGATAGGATCACTATTAATAACATCACTAAAAAGAGAAAAATAAAAATTTTTAAGAAAAAAATAAAACCGACTTCAAAAAAATTAAATGCAAAAAATAAAATACACTAAAAGGTATAAAATAATTATTATCTTATGT
>JALMQS010000030.1:31585172-31827895 GCA_024734495.1 Forficula auricularia | reverse complement strand
CTTCCAGGCGTCGGGGCATGCTTTTTATGCATAATTTTGCGTTGTTTTGGAGAGTGGGGCTGTGATGCCACACTCTGATAAGGGCTTCTATAAATAGATCTTTGGTGGTGATGATTTCTTTGGCGATCTCCCGTTTCGTGAACTCCCATAAGTTTTCTAAAGGGTTCATATCAGACGAATAATAATGATACCAGAAACAAAAATAAAGAAAAAAATATTTAAAAACAATTTATTTGTTCACAAAATTCATTTAAACTTAAAAATTAGAAAAAAAAGGTATACTGTCCCACTGTAATAATAATAATCAAAATAATAAGAGGTGAGGGTAGTGAAAATAGAGGTTGAAATTCAACTCTTGATGCTAATAAAAACAAAAAAATTTATATAATTGGCTCAAAATTACCTTTAATAAATCAAGGCAGAATATATACATTTTTTTTGGCTTTTCGCCCTTTCTAACCATTAGCCAATTTACGATAATACTTATTATTTTTTAAAAATTTGTCTCTACCCCAGGGTCAGATTTTTGCCGAATGCCTCGAGTAGGATTCGAACCAGGGTCCACTTGGTTAGCAGGCTGGCACGCTACCCCTAGCCTAACCCGACCCCGGCAAAATTTATTGAAATATATCAAATTAAAATAATTTATTTAATTATATTTATTTCCAGAATTATATCACACAAACCCTATTATTCCATTTTGAAAAGTTAGTTATTATTTTATCCTTTAGTAAATAAGTGGTAATAATTTTTGATCTCCTACCAACCCTGTCGTGAGACGTTGTCTGCCAAGAGGGCTGAGGTGTTAAAAGGACGAGGCTTAACCAGGTTATTTATTATAAATGGTTACAAGTATATAAATTGAATGTAATAGCTTGATAATCAATTGTTTAAAGGATTATCTTTGGGACCTATGGGTGCCCGAGTTGGCAGGCATGGCCCTCTCACTATCCTCCTTGGAAGGAGCTTTTTTGTTTCTTTGCGTTGAAAGGATTGTACAGTTTTTTTATTTACAAATCCATTACATACTAATCAACTAGAATATTGACCATTTTGGTAGATATACTTTCAAAAATTAATTTATAAATAAATAAATAAATTAATTTATAAATAAATTAATTAATTAATTTTATTTTGTTTCTTCTCTTCCTTTTTTACTTTCTCTTACCTAAATCTAGTAAGTAGAGCTATTACGATGGGTCTAAAAATTCAAAAAACACGTTTTGCGGTTTAGTTGAATAAATTTAAAATTAAATATCTCGAAAATATATATATATGGTGTAGTAAAAACCCGTTTTTTAGTGCGTTCTTACTAGTTAAAACTCGTTTCACTGAATACATGTGAGGCAACTGATGATGGTTGAGTTTGGTTCAAAGATCTAGAATCTTCATTTTTGACCTTCCGCCTCATTTTGGGTGTTTATTTACAAAAATTTTTAAACGAAAATTTCAAAAATTACATCTTCTACAACTTTGCTTCTAATTTATGACAATTAAATTTTTTTTGAAAATAAACACCCAAATGAGGCGGAAGGTCAAAAATGAATATTCTAGATCTTTGAACCAAACTCAACCAACATCAGTAAACTCTAGTTGCCACAAAAGTATTCAGTGAAACGCGTTTTAACTAGTAAGAACGCACTAAAACCGGGTTTTTACTGCAACATATATATTCATTTGTTTCTGAAAAATAATGGATTGATTTCCTTTTAGGTATAAACTATATGCTGTGATTATGCATCTTGGAGCAACCATGGCATCAGGACATTATGTAGCATATGTTCAAGCCTCAGACCATACACGCGACTATCTCAATTGTACGAGAGATGAACGTAAAGCGAATAGTTTGAGTTCAGCAACAGCCGCTGTCGTAGCTGCCCATGCCGCTGCGGTCGGCAAATCAAATAATGAAAATAAATCCGTGGCAGCGATCCTAAAATATTTTCGCTCTAAACCGGCATCTACTAATTCGAATTTATCTTCCAATTCTTCTTCGAATAATTCGCTCATGAATCAAGAGCTTAAAATGAATGGCAATTCATTAGGTGAGTTACTTTATCTACCTATCATAAACATTTTATGAAATTTTATTTTATTATATATATATATAATGTAATTGTTAGAACTCTAGTTTCGAAGATTTGTACTTCATCATTCACAAATATTGAGCGGCTAGCTTACTACTATACACCAATCCAAATTTACCTAAATCCAATCGGGTATTTCAACCTATGAGAAATAACAAATATAATATTTCTAATTAAAAAGAACGATGATGTAGGTCAAACTTTGGAAATTATAGTCTAACAAATAAACGACATATATACATAATAAATAAATATATACATACAGGTTATGGTCAAGTATTGTAATCGTGCATGAAAAAAGTGTTGTTTTTTTTCGAAATATCTCAAAAACGGCTGAAACTTTTGATTAAAAAAATTCACCGAAACGGTCTACAAAAAAACTCTAATAAGTGAACATCGAAAAAATTATATTTTTCGAGATAATAATTGTTTTGTCAAAATGTCTGTTAGTCTGTCTGTTAATCTGTCCGTTAGCAAATTTTTGTGGACGAGCTAGCTCAAAAACTAGTGTGAATATAGAGTAAGACGCCATGTTTTCGCTCAATTTTTTTAATCAAAATAGTTACAGCCGTTTTTGAGATATTTCAAAAAAAGGAGCAAAAAAATCACTTTTTTAATGCACGATTACAATATTTGACCATACCCTGTATGGTAAAGTAAAAGTCAAAATTAACTAATTGTGCTTTTCTATTAATTTGTTTAGTTACGTTTTATTATTTCATATTAGTAATTAATAAAATTATGATTTTAGGTTCTTATTATGGCCGGGCATCTTCTACTTGTAGAAGTATTGACTGTTGTGGAATTCGAGTAATTAATTCCAGTGAGCACAATACTATTTCCTCGACGAGTTCCAGTTCATCCTCTACAACCGAACCGTGTTGGTTGGAATGTGATGATGAAACCGTGCGCACCCTGACACGGAAAGAATTTGAAGAAGTATTAGCGCCGAAACCAAGCAAAACATCTGCTCTTACTCCTTATTTACTCTTTTATGCCAAGTGTTCGCCTCCGTAATTGAATGTCTCACATAAATACACATAAGCACTTCTCTCAAACAAAATTGTTCACCCTATCAAACCAAGTCTTTCCATTAATGTTCAATCAACCCTCGCCAATATCTTGTGTCAGCCTTGAAAAATTTTAGAAAAAAACATTTTCTAATTATTTTTCCAAGCATATTTGATAATTTTAGTTCATTTATATATAAAATACTATTATATAATAATTGAGACAATTATTATTAAAAAAAAATTGTTGTGATATTATATTTAATAATTTATTTCTGTTCAAGAAATTAAAAGCAGAATATTGGTCTAAAGAAATTAATGTTATTTTTTTTTTTAAATATTTTGTAAAAATGGGCCATATTTACATATTGTTTTGAATTTTGGACCATTAACAATGGAAATATCTAGAAACATAGCTCGTCAGCTATTTCCAGGGAAAGTTTTTGCCTATGGGGTGTATTCGAATTTTGTTGAATATATCATATCATCCCAGGTGCTTATTAACAGAAAAATTAATTTCTCTTTGAAAAATACATTTTATTTAAAGATAATCAATTATTTTTTGAATTTTAAACTGAAAATTTAAGAATAAAGCTTTCTTACTTCAACCCCTGTCTAGGAGAAACTACCCTCAATTAAGCATTTTATTTTTTAATGAGGGTGGTTTAATAATAATTTATTTCTTAGTTTGGACTATTCTTAATTTGCCATTTCAACTAGGAACTCCCCATTATGACCACTATTCAAGAAACCAGAAGACTCACATTATGAGTTACCTTTCATTCTTCATTAAGCCGACTTATACACAAACATCCGACTAAATTTATGTTCACATGAACCCGTTATTGATTATTCTCGCGAGATAATATGCATTCACATATATACGATGGAGATTTATTATATCAGAAGAAATTTTAATTTTTTGTTCTTTTTCTTATTTTTATATGTTAAAATTGACAAATCGTAGTCAAAATCTGCCAAATTTGTTATTATATTATTATATCACGAGCTTTTCGTGCGTGCCTTCGGCACGCCCTCGAAGCTCGGCCCTCCGGACTGGTGCCCTGGCGGGCAGCGTCTCGGTCCAAAAATTTTATTCCTCTTAAAAAACCACACTCCAAATGTATACCCGTAAACTACCGAAAATATGATTGTCTCTTAAAAGTTTCGCATCTTTAATTTTTGAGTGTATGAGGGGGGGGGAACAATTATCAATATATTTAATGTTTCTTAATTTAAAAAGAATTGGAGTCTTTCATGTCAAAATTCGAATATATATATTTCAAATTTGCCTGGTTAATGAAAATCGATTGGAGCCATCAGTTTAAAATCAGAGCTGAGAATTATTTCAATTTATTCGTTAATTAATATATATTTAATGTTTCTTAATTTAAAATCTATTGGTGTTTTTTCATTTTCATTCGAGTTCAAATGAATATAATATTATCTAGACACAAAGTCTAAATCAAAAATATATAGTTTTAGTAAAAGAAATCAAGATATAAATATTAATGTGACATTGGTCTAGTGGTTAGAGCTGATGACCATAGTTCAAGAGTTCGTCGGTTCGATTCTAGGCAAGAGGGTAATTTTTTTAGAGAAATTTCTCTAAGCGTTATTACAAATTAATCTAGATGAATATATATAGTATTATTACTACTGCTAATAATGATTGACTTCCGAAATAAATATTTAAGTCTAGTAGCTATATACATACATCGACCCTCGCCTTGGTCAGAACAAAGATGCAAAGCGCCTCACTAAATCCAGGGGAAGGCAATGGGAAACCACCACTGTGAAAAATTTCCCGAGGAAGAGATGATATCTGCATAGTTATAGCCGAGGCTCGGAATCGGGCATGGCGCTTGAAGAAGAATACATTGAAATCCATTAATCTCACAATTTATCCTTTGATTATAAAAACTGCCCTTTCAACTTGAAATAATCTCGCTCCGCCCTAAAGGCGAGCGCCCCACAGTTTGGAAACCACTGTATATAAAGGTTGACATTTACGGGTTCTCAATGGTCTTAATTAGATTCAAAGGTTAATAAAAACCTTTATCTTGAATTTTTTTGTTTATTAAAATCTTTTTTTGATTACCAATAATAATTAACATTGGTTTTCTATAAGGAAATTATTTTTTCTCAAAATTAACCCCTTGAAAAGTGAAAATGTAATAATAACACCCCATAGGCATAAACTTTTCATTAAAGTGCTGAGCTTCTAGATTTCTAGCTCATCTTAATAATCATAAATTCAAATCAAAATGTGGACAATTCATATGGACCAGCCTTAATTATTTTTTAAAATTTACTATACTTCAATAATTACTAAAATACAAAATTTTCAATTTTGTTAATTAGTAATTTTTAAAACAAACAACTGATAAAAATAGTTTCTTAATTAAAACGAAAAAATTTCAACTATTAAAATATAATGAAATTTTGAAAAATATTTTCTTTCTTTTTCAATTAAAACTAAATTCACTTAATTCTTAAACCAAATATTCTGCGTTTATAATTTAATATGTCCTTTAATCTTTATTTATTTATATTAATATTTAATTTAACAAAATCCTAATAATTTTATTATTGTAAATAGTTTGTAATGGGAAAAATAATTAGGATTATATATAAGATAGTCAAACATTAACTCTGTCTAAGGCTTTTTTCTAATCAAAAACCATTCCATTATGCTATTCTAACTATATTTTACTTGAACGATATTCTTGAAACAAATTGCGATTTGTGCTGTGTACGTAGAATTTAGAAATTAGTTGTGATCATTATTTATTTTAATTTCTAAACAAGACTCTTAAATAAATTAATATACATTGAAATCTTATATTTTGTGATGATGATTTAAGTTTTATACTATGTATTATTACAAAGAGAAACTTCGATTATAATTCAATCATTCTTAAAGAAGAGAACCTTTGTAATAACAATATTGGGCTTTATTTAGATACTTTCACATCTATTTAAAAAAAAGGGTTTCAAGTTAAAGAATCAAGCTTCTTCTGTGTAAAATAGTTCAACTAGTTCTTCCTCAAAATATTTTCGAATTTTTATTTATTCATTTACGTCCAAATTTTAATCAGAGCTATAGCATTGATGTTCTGGAAGTAATGGAAATATTTTACAAAGAATATAGTATGTTTTCTGGTTTGGGCTTCGGTGATCAGATTGATGATTTGGAAGATTTTTCGGATTTGACTACCCATGGCGAATAAGAAAATTGTAGATTGTGCATTTAAGATCGTTCACGTAAGACAGTACTACCCAGAGAGGTGAGACAGAGATTGTGAACTGCAAACATTCTGCCACCGATTTATAAGGGAATTGATGATTGAATAGCTGACAAGTGTCCGAGTGTGAAGCGTCTTTCCTTGCGGATCAGGAAGTCCCGAGTGTGAAGCGTCTTTGCTTGCGGATCAGGAAGTCCCAAGTTTAAGCCCCGCTAAAGGCAAAAACTTCTAGTTTGATCCCGTTTTCCAGGTTGCACTTCAGTTGTGTTTCCATTACATTGTCTATATACTAACAGTTTGACTATTGGTGAAAAAGATGGCATTTTGCAACTTACTTTCAATTCGGATAAATAGAGAACTAGTAATTTGTTCGTCTTTTTTAAATTTAACACCCTAGATATGTTTTAATCATTAAAAAATAAATACAACATAAAAAGCATTCCTATTACAGTGAAACCCCTCAAATCCGAACTAATTGGGGCTGTAACATATTCTGAGTAGCCGAAAGCAGCTTCTACAATTGAAGATAACTGATATCAAGTCAAAGATTAAGTGGTATTTTGTGTGTTTCTATTATTATTTCATTGTTTTTGCAAACTGATTAACCTAAAGAATTACAACAATAAACTTTTACCATTTTTCAATCCTGGATGACATAAGTACGTAGACACATTTACACTTTGTTTGGTATGCTAACTGTATTTCTCTGTGAATTTTTCAACTAATTATGTAAAATAAGGTTATAATGTAGAATATATACATAATTGTTTTATGACTAAATAAACAAGTTTCTCTTTTTTGCGTTTGAGGGCTTTCACTGTATTAGTATTATCATATTTTTACTGCTGACTGGTTTCGTCCAATAGCGATGAAGATATACCATTGGCCTCACTGTTCCTAGGTATATATCTATCGGTTAACATTGTGGTTGCCCTTCTTTCTATATGTTCTCCGGTACTACATTTCTCATCACGTGATGACGGTTTAGCCGAAACGACCTGGAAATTCTAGAAAATTTCTCTTTGAGTGGTCTAACCCAAAAAATCTTCCAGAAGATAAATATAGGTATTATGTATTTGAACGCTAATCATCAGCAACATTTATTTCAAATAATCCTAAAATTCAAAAATAATCTATAATATTTAAAAACTATTGATATATTGAGTAGAAAATTAAGAAAAATCAAAGTTTAATAAACTATCTGCTTAGATTTATATCTAAAAAATAATTTTTCTTTAATTATTAAAATTTTTATTCATTATTTCATGTCAAGTTTCATAAAGAGACCATTTTTTAAACCTCGAGTAGTTTTCAATAAATGTTGCTGTATTTAATATAGGTTGTGGTGTAAAAAAAAAAAAAAAAGTTGAATTCTTGATATTAACATATAGCATTGAAAGTTTTCAATCAATTCGCTATGGTTCTGAATAATTGAATATTGAGAAAGACATGGACATTCCAGTGATAACTTTTTGGAAATAAGCCTAATTTTTTTAATAGTTATTAAGTGTATATAAAATTTAAATTGCAAATATTACTAAAATTCAATAAAAGCTTCGTTAATTTTTGATGTTGCTGTATATTAATAGGGAACATTCTCAAAGGGACGGGAGAGGGATATTTATTTTAACTTTTAGAAATCATAAGATAACTTGAAAACCTCTCCAAAAGCACTTCTTTTCATTAAATAAAATCTATGTTATAAACTATTTTTAATTAAATATAATTTTATTTAATAATAAACTCTATTTTTTTAGAAAAAAAAAAAAAAATGAAAATAAAATAAAATTTGTTAAATAATTATACCAAGGGCTTTATTTTTTAAATATCCTTTAATAATTCTTGGAAAAAAAAATTAAAGTATTAATTTATATAAAACGATTTTCTCTAGCCCTTGTTATAATTGTTGATTTTATTTAAAATTGTTACTGTTGAAATTATGCTAAAGTTTTGTAACGTAGCCTAAACATATTTTTATTTCATTTAACCTTTTTACTTAAATATTTGTTTGATTATAAATCTTATGTTGTTAATAAAATTATTTACCCTGGAAAATTTGAATGAATCTTATCCAATGATTTATCCTTTAATATAATTATTATACTACGACAATCTCATAAGCATCATTTAACATAAATTTTGTTGTTACTTTTTTTTATATCGGTAACAAAATTTACTTTTTCTTTTCGTTGGAAAACTAATCAGTCCTTGAGCAGGTCTCGTTATTTAGTAGAACATAATAATCTGTAAAAACATTTTCTGAAATTACATAGACTATGAAAATCCCCAGGACCAGACGACATATCCAATGAGATGATAAAATACGGCGGCAACGAATTGATTAACCAACTTACCTCATTGCTCCAAAATATCTTTACGCTACTAGAAATACCTGCGGATTGGTAATTGAGCACAATAATACCCGTCTTTAAAAAGGGTAATAAAAAAGACCCAGAGAACTATAGAGGGATAAATTTGTTGAACTCTACACTTAAGCTGCTCTCCAAACTCGTCCTAAATAAACTGCTAAGATACGAGGTCCTCCCTTAGTCCTATGCTATTCAATGTGGTTATGGACAGGATTATAGAGGGCATTCCAACTCGGCTAGGCTACAAAATGGACGAAACATCTATACCACTAGTGTGTTATGCCGACGACGCAGTTCTGGTAGCGGAGAATGAAGAAAGTCTCCAAGATCTCTTAGATGCCTTCAATTGCATGGCGGAATCCCTCAATATGCAAATATCAACATCCAAAACAAAATGCTTAGTAGTAAATAGAGAACATCTGACCTGTAATATCAACCTTCAGGGATCACTAATTGAGCAAGTCCCTAAATTCAATTATCTGGGAGTTGAAATATCCAGCAATAAGGACTTGAATCTAGAAGTTAAGCACCAAATATTAAAAGGGACGCGTATAGCCGGATGCCTTAATAATGTCATATGGAAGAATAAACATATGTCCGTGGAAAGTAAAACCAAAATCTACAAGACGTGTGTGAGATCAGTCTTAACATACGGAATTGAAGCGAGAGCGGACACAACAGTGACACAACAACTACTCCAGACGGCAGAAATGAGGGTCATCATGTATTGCTCTATACAAGGGAAAACATTGTTGGATAAATTGAGAAACAAAGACCTTAGAGCAACATGTGGGGTTCAGAACATCGTAGACTGGGTCAGGGTGCGCAGAAGAGAATGGGCAGCGCATGTGGAACGTATGGACGAAAGCCGGCTGCCGAAAATCGTCACGAGAAACCGTCCTGACGGCAAGAGAAACAGAGGAAGACCGAAGAAACTATGGGCAGAAAGTTGAAGGACGGAACTCTTCCTTGAGAGAAAACAGGCTACCTAGCCTAAAAAGAAGATGCAGAAGAAGAAGAATACATAGACTATGGAACATGTGAAGAGTGTCTCAGTAAGTATGTTCATGCAAACGCAAATTAAGGTAAATTATATTGGCTAGCTTTGGTACCTGAGGCGACTGTGGGTCAGTGGTCAGAGTGTCGGGCCGATGTCCTGAAGTACGCTGGTTCGAGACTGAGAGAGAGAGATATTTGCAGTCGCCTTCTCTTGGAAACCAATGGCAACCTGCCAAGAGTATAATTGCCTAGTCAACCTCTCCAAACTAGCCGTTCGGAACCGGCGTTAAAAAGTAGGTCTCGTATATCTGTGTAAAACAGCTAAACACACTCAGCACAGGTATATGTGGAGAGGAGCCGACGCCCGTTAAGGCATGGCACTATAAATAGAAGAAGAGGTGGTAGTATAGACGAATTGCAATAAAAAATGCCATATAACATGTGTCCAAATTTTATTGAGTACAGAGATACAGCTGAGTTCAATGCATTTTTGTTTCGTGTCATGGTACACCGGTTGCTATGTGCGTTTTTATCGAATGTCAGCAGTAGAGTGTTGATGTTCAAGTTGTGCTTTAGTTTAGATTGAAGATTTCATTGTGATTTGTTGGCCAAGTCTACTACTGTACGTGCGTGTAAATGTGCCGTACATATTTACACATACTGAGTATGCCGATATTGGGTTACATACTAACAGCTGTATCTCTGTACTCAATAAAGGTTGGACACATGTTATATGGCATTTTTTATTCTACTACCTCCTAAAATATTTAGTATTCCTCCTGAAACACCCTGTATATAGTGGCAATGCTCTATTTTTTTTATTTTAACTGAGATATGAAGTGAATAAAGAACAGGAAGACTATTAATTTTTATTAATAACACTAGTAAAGAAATAGATACTTCAGTATTAAAATAAAAAGTTGATAAAATAAAAGTTAATAAAAGCTTGATACATATATTATATTTATAACAAAAGAAAATAGAAATATAATACAAGAGGGGGATATATAAATTACGAAAGGGTGCGTTCCAAACTGCTCTAACAACGCTCTAACAGTCTTTCTGAGTCATATATTCTCATCTGAGTTACTTGTGCTCACACAATGCTAACGGCTTAATCCTTGAGCGGTCTAAGGGCAACAATTCAATGTTACCTATTAACTTTGTAAGCATAATTCGAAACGCAACCAAAGAAAAATGGCTATTTAAGACTTATTTTATTTAAAGAAGAGAGTATAGTTCAAGGCTGACCAACCCCAGGCCCGCGAAATTATTCTAACTGGACCGCTTGATCTTTTTGCAGAAAAAATATCTTCAAAGCCACAAACTTATTCAGAAGAATTTGGAGATTTCTGGAAATTGGTGCCAAAGGAAGACTTTCCTGCAATAACTGACCTGGCCTTTCAATTTTTATGTAGTTTTGGATCAACATATATTTGTGAAAAGTTTTTTCAAATCTTAATTTTGTAAAAAATAAATACCGCACATCTCTAAATGAGCAACAGATATCTGATTTGTTGTTACTTTCAACATCTGACCTGACACCTAACATAGGAAAATTATTAAAACAAAAACAATTTCAGAAATCACAGTGATTGTAATTATTACTTGGATTTAGATTTTTGTTAAATAAAATTTTGTTTCTTTATTTGGCAGTAGATGCTATTTATTTTATTATTTTAACAAACGACATTTAAATTTCAAAAAAAATAATTGGTTACATAAAACAAGACTTTAAAATTTTAAGCTTATAGGTAACAATAATAGGAACCGTCAGTAGTCAGTGCCCCGCCAGTGATTTTTTAATCGTCAATTTCGCCCAAGTGTTAAAAAGGTTTGGCCAGCCTTGGAATAGTTTAAATTTTATTTAAGGAAGAGTTCATGAAAAGATTTAGAAACTTCCATCAAACGAAACAGAAGGTAACAATAGAAATCAAAGCAAACTTAATTGAAAAGATTTTATTTTTCCGAGATTAGCAGAAGAGTTATTCATAAAGAGAAATCAATGTGGTTGTCTTCGACTTGATGCAAATAAACTTATATACAGTAGGGTGGAGTGAAAAAACTAAAATCAAAAATTTGAAAACGGCGTATGTGGAAAAGTTGCCTAATACATACAAAGTCTATAATACAAAATCTCAGCTAAATCAAATTATATCTTAAGGTGCCCCTTCAAGTGTGTATTACGCCGGCTCGTCGCGAATGCACTTTTGACGCTGACTGATGATTTCTCTCTGGAAACCACCGAAAAAATGCCGCGCTGGTCAATAAAAATGCACATTGCACAAGCTGGAAATAATTTTAATCGACGTTAAGCATTCCAAATAAGAGTTATATGAGTTTTCGACGGTTTCTGGCTGGTGGTAATTTTTGAGGGACTAAAAACTACGAAAATTGTGGACTTTTTTCATATTTTGCTTATAACCCGAAAATCATGAGTTCTAAAGAAAAATTAACTCTTATCAAAATGAAAGAGCATAACATTACGCGTCGAATAATATACTTATAAGTTAAAATTGCTTCAGCTGGGACTTTTTTCAGATTTTTGCTTATAACTCGAAAAACATGGGTTCTTAGGAAAATTTTACTTACACTAAAATGAAAGAGCATAGAATTTCGCGTTGAATAACCTACTGAAAAGTTAAAATAAGTTTAGCCGTTTGGCCACAATCGATCGTCAAAATAGGCAATTTTTACCAAAGTGAATTATGCTCATTGGGTGGTCACAAGAAACATCTCTTCAAATTTTTGCGGCTCTGACCCCAAGAATTGTTACCACTTGGCTAAAAAACGAGATTGGCAATCATTCATCTTAATTGGACAACGGTAACCCGTGCCATAATGAGGTTGAAAAAATTGCAGTTTTTCATTCATAAAATGAAAACTACTCACCCTAGAAACTTGACTCTTGTATCATTTTCTCTGAAATTTTGTTGTCTTGAAGTTTTACTTGAGCCACTTTTTTTGTTAAAACTTTTAGATTTGAAGATATCCAGAATTTTCCAAGACAAGACATTATCCGGTTACTGTTGTCCAATTAAGATGAAACTTTGCCAGTCTCATTTTTTAGCCAATTGGCAACTATTATGGGGGTCAGGACCAAAATTCGAAAAGTGGTTTCTTGTGATCACATAATGAGAATAATTCACTTTTACGCAAAGTTCGTAAAACTTGCCTATCTTTGGCGATCGATTGTGGCCAAACGGCTAAACTTATTTTAACTTTTCAGTAGGTTATTCAACGCGAAATTCTATGCTCTTTCATTTTAGTGTAAGTAAAATTTTCCTAAGAACCCATGTTTTTCGAGTTATAAGCAAAAATCTGAAAAAAGTCCCAAATTTTCGTGGTGGCAGAGGGCCACCTTAAGATTGAATCGTAGGAAGTTCAAATTTCACACACATGATTACACTTATAGGTGACAACTTTTCCGCATACAGCCTAATAAATTGAGAAAAAAAATTTGTGGGGAGCTTTTTCTCTCCAACCTATACAGTAAGTCCTCGTTTTAAGTGATTAATTGGTTCCGAAGGTTTTCGCGTAAGTCGAAAAATCCCCTATGTCAAGGAAAACGCAAAAGTTAGCATTTTTGACAAAAATGTTTTAGTTTCAAAGGATAGGTGAGAGTAAAATAGATTTTTATTATATACATTATACACTCAAGAAAATATTATTTATTGGACATATTGCACATAACCGAATCTATATACATACACGAGGGGTGAACCGCGACCTAATATGCTGTACACCTACTTCCACTTGTACTTCCAAATATTTCCAAGTACTTCCAAATATTTCCAAGTGCTTCCAAATATTTCCAAGTACTTTCAAATATTTCCAAGCTCTTCCAAATATTCCCAAGTACTTCCAAATATTTCCAAGTACTTCCAAATATTTCCAAGTACTTTCAAATATTTCCAAGCACTTCCAAATATTTCCAAGTACTTCCAAATATTTCCAAGTAATTCCAAAAATTTCCAAATAATTCCAAATATTTCCAAGTACTTCCAAATATTTTCAAGTACTTCCGATAAAATTTGAGTAAATTCAAAAGGAGTGGTTAGGAGGTGGAAAATCTTTTGATGAAAAAATAATTTATTTTTACTTGAAACATTGTACAATAGCAAATTATATTGTTAAAATTCTGAGTAAATTCAAACGGGGTGGTTAGGGGGTGGAAAATTTTTTGATGAAAAACAATTTTATTTACTAAACATTGTACAATAGCAAATTATATTGTTAAAATTTGAGTAAATTCAAACAAGGTGGTTAGGGTGGAAAATTTTTACGAAAAATAATTTATTTTGACTCGAAACGTTTTATAATAACAAATGTATTTGATAAAATTGGAGTAAATTCAAAATGTTGGACAAGAGGAGGGGGATTCCGGGGAAAAAGCGGGTTGGTCAAAAGATCAGAAACTATGTTAATTAGGAAAGGAAAATCAAATGCCTGAGAAAGTTTAAATATAGTCGAAATGTCGCGATTGGTGTCGTGCCGAGTCCACACTTATTTATAAGATCTTTACTCCATTAAAAGTTCATCAGCTAATAAAAATTATTAATGTTAATAAAGAAAAAAATTGTCCTTAACAAATGATTACATAATAATTTTTGAATTCTTAAGAACTAGGTGTTTACGTATTAACGTTGGCTATATTGAAAGTGATTCAGAAAACTAAATTGCTTGAAAGAGAAATCTTTTCGACATCTACAGAACTAAATATAGACTCTCTATAAATTTCAGAATGTATTAAATCATGAATCATGGATGCATAACATCACGCAGGCGAATTTGACTCCAAATTTGAATCCAGAGTGGTATCAACCGTACTCTTTCATTGAGATCTTCGGAGTAAACGACATGGCTCCCAGTACACTAGACAATCTAGTATCTCGGCATATCGAGAATAACGACTATTTACAACAGTATTACAGGTAAGAACTAATGAGGAATTCATTCGAAGAAGGAGTTTCTAAAAACTTAAATTTTTCTTATTATTCTTTGGTAAAACAATATTCAAGAAATATCTGCAGTGGCGTAACAAAACGCCGGTTCACGGGGCTTTTTCTGCTCCTTACTTGTTCGACTAACTTGCAATTTGGAAGTGTTACAAGTGTACTTCAAATGTGTTTAAGATTTGTTAATACTTTTTCCTTGGTTTTTACTTTACCATACAGGGTATGGTATTTTTCGAGATAATAATTGTTTTGTCAAAATGTCTGTTAGTCTGTCTGTTAGTTCGTGCGTTACCAAATTTTTGTGGACGAGCTAGCTCAAAAATTAATGTGAATATCAAAACCAAATTTCAGACGTAGTTTTGGTCCATTGAGATTAAGAGCTGATTCGATTTTTGGTGCATATCGACCCAAAATTAAGGGGGTTAAAAATTAAAACTCTAGGCTATTTGAGCAAAATCAACCAAATTTTATACATAATCAGTGGGGCCTCAGTTCTAAAAAATTTTAAAACTAACCTCCCAAAATGAGGGATGGGGGGGGGGGGGTCAAAAAATGAAAATATAGGCTCTGTACCAAACTTACTCAAATTTTGTATACACATAATTAGTGAGCCCGGAGTAATCTAAAATGCAAGAACTAACCTCCCCTACATGATTATAAATAATTTTATTAAAATATAAGTGAGGGGCCAGGTTGTATGGTAAAGTCAAGCAGATGACCACATCAGAACACGTCAGCTTAGTTGCTAAAATAAAGGAATGCATCTTTATTGCAGTAACTAGCTTTCTGATTAATTTTGGCGTCCTATACTTATTGGAATACAGGATAGGTATTAGGTCAAATAGTGGCGTAGCCAGAAAATTTTCATGGCGGGGTCGATCCACAAAGCAAAATATTTAGTGGGAATTTTTTTTATTGAAATAAACAGTCCAGTTAAAATTGTGTTTTTACCCGGAAAGTATTGGGGTAGTTGTAATTTCCTCGACCCTTTATATTTTTAAAAGAATTGGAATCTGAGGTTTTCTAACAAAATTTGACGGAACGTTGTCAAAATGCAAAAAATGTAAAAAATCTCATTTTTTTGGCGGTTTTTTTGCTTATAACTCGAAAACTATCAACTTTTCCTAAATAACTCCTTCCTATTCAAAATGAAAGTTCATAAAATTTCCTACACATTTCATTATTTCGATTTTTCTCCGACCAACCGTTCCGGCTCAAACGCTAGTTGAAAACTGGCATATTTTTTCTGTTTCCGCAAATCCCCAAAACTCGCACTTTTTTCGATTTTTTTCTATTTCGGTCACATGAGCATGTTTTTGACAAAGACCACCCAATAAATTTTTAAACTAGATTAAATTTTTCACAATTCAAAAAGTTTAATCTTAATTGATAATGGTAATCGTGCCGCAATGAGGTTGAAGCTTTGAAAAATGCAATTTTTTTGGCAAAATAAAAACGCAGTTTTTCCTTCATAAAGTGAAAACCGCTCATCCTAGAAACTTTATTTCTATCTAATTCTTAAGAAATTTTTGTTGATCGAACGTTTACTTGGACCACATTTTATAAAACCTTTAGATTTATAGATATCCAGTATTTTCCATGACACTTTTGAGGATTCGGATCTATCCTGTCATTATTCAATTAAGATGAAACTTTTTTGAATTGTAGCAAATTTAATCTAGTTTAAAAAATTTATTGGGTGGTCTTTGTCGAAAACATGCTCCTTCATGGTCAAAATAGAAAAAATCGAAAAAAAGTGAGAGTTTTTTGATTTGCAGAAACAGAAAAAATACGCCATTTTCAACTAGCGCTTGAGCCCGGAAAGGTTGGTCGAAAAAAAACTAATTGATGAAATTTGTAGGAAATTTTATGAATTTTCATTTTGAAAAGGAGGTTATTTACGAAAAGTTTAAAGTTTTCGAGTTTAAGCCAAAAACGAGATTTTTACCTTTTTTTTTTGTATTTTTGACAATCATCCGTCAGGAAATTTTGTTAGCAAACCTCCGATTCGGATTCAGCACACCCAAATACACATAGAATCAAGAAATTACAACTACCCCAAAACTTTCCTTCGAGGGGTCCTCTAGAGAACAATTTAACTGGACTAAAAAGGTACTTCAAGAAATAAAAAAAGAACATAATTCATGATTAAAGATATGAAATATATTTAAATACGGTTAGTTTGCCATAAGAAATTGCTTGTCATTGCCGTTACCATCCCACGCCCCGTTCCCTTGGGGGGCGTTCTGACTCCCCCCGTGGCTACGCCTCTGAGGTCAGTACGTGTAGAAGGTCAAAAAACTCAAAAATTTAATATTTTATGAAAACCCGTTAATTGTATCCACATTTTTAGCTTTGATTTTTTGACCAATTAAATTTATGATATTTTGGCACAAATTCATTGTCAAAATAATAGTAAATTATTATATAGTGTTGTAATCGTGCATGAAAAGTGTTTTTTTCGCTTCTTTTTTTCGAAATATCTCTTAAAAAACGGCTGAAACTATTTTGATTAAAAAAATTGAGCGAAACCATGGTATTTTGGTCTACAAAAAGTTTAATATGAAACATAGAAAAAATTATATTTTTCGAGATAAAACTGTTTTGTCAAGCAATACGTAACTGAACGAAGCATATCAAAAAAAAAAAAAAAAAAAAAAAAAAAAAAAAAAAAAAAAAAAAAAAAAAAAAAAAAAACACAAATTTTTCAAAAGTTAAAATGAACTATTTCAGACGTTAATAATATTTTCCGTACGAATTTAAGAATGCATGTTACTTAAAAATGTTTTAGTCCTCCTACTTTCTAAAACCATAATATAATACAAATTCACAGCAGGTAATCTTGCATTATAACTTTCTTGTAGTGCAGTTGTTTTAGAGAAGTTTGTATATTTTTCAACAAATAAATCTGTAATTAACTCATTTCACCGTGTAGGACAACTTAATTCATATTAAACACAGTTTTTCAATTACGCAAAAGATAGTCATTAGCATTAAAATATAAAAATATTTTTAAAATAGTGATCACTTTTCTCCAAGAACAAATTAAGTAATTAATGAAGTTCGAAAGCCATTTCATTTTTTAACGAATCTTAAAGAAGTAAGTAAAAAAACAAATAGATATAACTAATTTGATTATATAATTTATTATATAAACCATTAAAATTGTAGTTTTATCTTCTTAACTAAATGAATTTTATGTTTAAATAAGCTGACGTTTTCTGATGTGGCCATTCACTTGACTTTACCATACAACCTGGCCCCTAAAATTATTTATAATCATGTAGGGGGGAAGAATTTTTATACTTCTGGTGTCCCACCGATTATGTATACAAAATTGTTGAATCGGTAAATGGCCAAGATTTCCATTTTTAGACCCTACACTCCCCCCCCCCACCCCATTTTGGGGCGGTTTTTGCATTTCAGACTTCAAAAATTACTGCGTACAAAATTTGCTGAGTTTGCTAAAACGGCTCAGATTTTTAATTTTTAACCCCCCCCCCCTTAATTTAAAATCTAATCAGCTCTTAATCTCAATGAACCAAAACTACGTGTGAAATTTTGGTTTTGATATTCACACTAGTTTTGAGTTAGCTCGTCCACAAAAATTTGGTAACGCACAGACTAATGGACAACCAGACAGACTAACTAACAGACATTTTGACAAAACAATTATTATCTGGAAAAATATAATTTTTTCGATGTTCACTTATCAAAGCTTTTTTGAGAAGCGAAATGCCATGGTTTCGCTCAATTTTTTTTTATCAAAATAGTTTCAGCCGTTTTTGAGATATTTCGAAAAAAAAACCCACTTTTTTCATCCACGATTACAATACTTGACCATACCCTGTATGGTAAAGTAAAAATAAATAACAAATGTTTTCACTATCTTATTTTAACCCCTTCATAAATTATAATAATACAACTACTGCTATAAAGTATTCCTAAAAACCTAAAATAATTAAAACCATTGGTTATTTTTATATTAAAAAATCATAGTTGACGGAGGCATGGTTAGAGTAAATTCAAGTTCTGTGCTTAAATCATTATTTATTCATTTCTTAAAATATCTGATACGTGGAAAAAATTAGTTTTAGGGCATACAAATTTTCATATCTGTGTGACTGGGTTTTTGCGCGATAACCCGAGAACGAGAATTGGCTTTGGTATTAAAAAAATCCGTAATTTTAATTTTAATGAAATTATTTTTTATAAACTATCTTTTTATTAATCAATTGTGGTTTCTAATATTTTTTAATAAACTAAATATTTATCATCTTATTTATGATTTCAGGAAGTGGTTTTATAGGAAGAAATTTGGTGCAATATCTTATAGAGAATGATTTAGTAAGTGCAATACGCGTGGTAGATAAAGTTCCACCACAAACTGCATGGTTTAGCGCAAAACATCAGGAAACCTTTAATGATCCAAGAGTAGAATTCAAAAGTGCGAACTTAATCATTCCAGGTAACGTTTTAATTTTTTATATCATCTCCTAATGTTCATTTTTTTATAAATTCCTTTTTAAGTGACTTAAAACTACCCTTTTTTAAATATAATTTCAGGATGTGGCATTACATTTCTTCTATTAAAATTAATAAATAATTGTCATAGAATAATGAACTTCATTATTTCACTTGTATAGACAAACTAGTCGATTCTTAAAGAGAAATCAATGAGGTTGTCCTGTACTTGATACAATGTACATATATATTATATACTAAATACAAATATGTATATGTTGCAGTAAAATCACGTTTTTTAGTAAGAACGGGTTCTTACTAGTTAAAACGCGTTTCACTGAATACCTTTGTGGCAACTAGAGTATACTGATGTTGGTTGAGTTTGGTTCAAAGGTTTCGAATCTTCATTTTTGACCTTCTGCCTCATTTCGTGTATTTATTTTCAAAATTTTTTAAACGAAAATGTTAAAAATTACATCCTCTACAACTTTGCTTCTAATTTTTGACATTTTCGTTTAAAATTTTTTGAAAATAAACACCCAAAATGAGCCGGGAGGTCAAAAATGAAGATTCTATACCTATGAACCAAACTCAACCAACATTAGTAAATTCTAATTGCTATGAAGGTATTCAGTGAAATGCGTTTTAACTAGTAAGAACGCGTTCTTACTAAAAGCGGGTTTTTACTGCAACATATATATATTTATTTGTTTGAGGCTATAGTTTCGGAGGTTTGAGTCTTTTTAATTTGAAAAATATTTAATCTGTTTCTCTTTATGATTCAACAACTCTCCTACACTCGGCAAAACAAAATCTTTTCAATGTTTTTTTATTTTATTTTAATTATATTGATGATAGAACTCACTCACACTCTATAGTGAAAAGAAGAAAAAGAGATTTTATGGGCTGGGTAAAAGTCGAAGGTATCTGTTGATGCGGGTCTTAAACAACTGAAGGTCGCGGGGAAAACGGTGGCTGGAATCGAATTCCAGTCTTTGGTAGTCATAGGATTAAACGACTCTGCGAAAACTGTCATTAACTCATTTTTTTCAAAATTGGGCTTTTACCCCTTTCCAAATAAAGGAGTTACTTCATATGTTTATTTCATCAAGCAGAGGACAACCTCATTGATTTCACTTTATGAATCAACTACTCTGTTACTCTCGGCAAAACAAAATTTTTTCAATTAAAGAAAGAAATCATTCTTACAATTAGTCTTCGACAAGATTTTGTTTAGTTTTCTTAGGGAATAGAATTTAGCTAGAGAGCTGGTTTGCCCAACCCCTGAAACCCTGCAGTCTGCAGACCACTTAAGGGGTTCTATCTAGCCCAGCGGTCGGGGAACCGGGGTAAATTACCTCAAATGGGGTAACAATGAAACTATCGGGGGTAATAAGGACATTTTTAAAATTTTCTATTTTATAAACTATTATAGTATTTTAGTTTGAATTATGTTAATGTTAATTTTTATTTACTTAGAGATAGTTTTCATGTAAATTCCAATTAATTCAATAAATAATAAATAATATACATTTATAAAACTAAAGATTTGAGCATCTTTTTTTTGAAAATAATTGGAATGTTTTTCAAAAAATTAGCACGGGTACAGATTAACCAATGTTTTTTAAAAGAGAAATAATTCAATCTTTAGGACAAATTCTAAGATTTTAGTAGAAATATTATTAAATTTCGATATCAGAGGGGATTCATCCCCTCAGGAGTCGAACCTGAGAACTAACATGCTTGCCGGGCAGTCAGCTCACACCCTCGAGACAAAAAACCTCTCGCCGATAGTAATTTTTTGATTTCAAGTTTAAATCTTATTTAGTTTACGAGTACAATGCTCTGATTGACTGAAGGACATTGTAGTTACACTGTTAAAAAAAATATAAATTTACTATATGTTTTTACAGTGAGCATGTTAGTTCTCAGGTTCGACTCTTAAGGGAATCACCTCTGAAATCGCAATTTAATGATATTTCTACTAAAATCTTGGAATTTGTCCTAAAGATTGAATTCTTTCTCTTTTAATATACATTTATCTTGCTTTTCAGAATGTAGGGGTAACAGCGACCTACGCAAAAATATTTTGGGGTAATGACTAAAAAAGTTCCCCGACCTCTGATCTATCCGAACTGTTTACATACCTACCTTGATGGCGATGTGTTTGACTTGACATGTTTGTACTTCTGTATTTTATTTCACGCGTATAATGCGAGGGCACAAATTTCGCCTCTTCAAATGTGCTTAATAAATGCCTAATAAATGCTTTTAATATGTCTTCGTTTTCCTTAAAAAATCTTTTCTATATTTTTTTATTATGCGATCTCCTTCATATGATAACACGACCCCCACTTTGAGAAATACAGCCATAAATATTACAACTTATTATTAAAATCTTTATATAAAATTTTTAAAACAAAGCTTTTTTAAATGCACTAAAAAATATAAAATATATTTTGTTCTGAGATGCCACTAAAAAAGCTTTAGGGCGTACAAAGAATATTTAATGTTATCCTTAGTATATATTTATCATTCTGCATCCATCAATATTCATGAGGCTTAAGTCTTAAAATTTTCTTTGTGCGCCTCAAAGCTTTTTAGGGCTTCTTTCTACCAAGAGGTTTACTCTCCTGGACCTCCACCCATACACCCAAGAAATCCAATTTTTAAAATTTTTATACGCTTTTATTAAACGCACTCATTGAACTTAATTTAAGTAAACTGTTTGCCATGCCCTCAGCAATTGTTACTAATAATAATTGAAAATTAAAAAATGCAATGTAAAATGGGTTTTCCTCCAGTATTAGGTGAGAATCAATGGTTATTTTTCATTTTAATTCGATTCCTCCATGTCTTCAGCATGGTTACCAATAATTATTTTTGATTATTGGCTTCTCCCTGGTCTTATGCATGTGTGCAAAAATCAAGAGCTCTAGCTACTCAGGAATTGGTCGAAATTTTGATTTCAAAATTTAACACATAATATAAAAGAACAGTGTGAGTTAAAAGCTTCTAATAAAAACCCTACCCAAAAAAACCTCTTTCATGGACCTAAATATAAGTGTTATTTTCATCCCTATTTTATAAAAATTTCTTTATAAATACAATTAAAATAATATAAATATTGATATTTTTAGCCTCGTGTGAAAGTGCCTTCATTACCAATAATGAGCCTTTTGAATTTTGTTTTAATTGTGCTGGAGAAACCAAATCTTCTCAGACTGATGCAGTATACCGGGAAGGAATTTATAAATTAAGTTTAAATTGTGCCTCTATTGCTGCAAAACATAAAATTTCCCGTTACGTTGAAGTGTCATCTGGTCATTTCGTTGCCTCAGAGAAGGTAAACAAACTACCTCGCTTTTATTTAAATCCTAAAATTGTAGAGAATCTCCAAATTTTATAAAAAAAAAAACTATTATTTCTTATCTAATTCCATCCAACAATTACTGACCAAACTTTGCACCAAAAAACCATTTGTTTTAAATTTCGTCTATTCATTTTTGCTGAAGTTAGGGGATATCCCAAAACTTAATAATTCATTAAGAATTTGAATTGTTGGAAAAATTACTAATAGTTTCCTCTACTTAATTCGATATGTTATGGTTAATTTTCTCTGGAGAGAGACGAACTGGTAGAAATTTTAACTGAAAGTAATGGAAGGCAGTCCAGGGGTAGTGAGGAAAGAAAAAATTAACACATATCCAAATAAGGTCTAATTTATTGGATCCTTTTCTTTCAAACCGACGTTTCTGAGGATTCTTCCCTCCTTTTTCAGGGTTTTGAAACGTCGTTTTGAAAGGAAAGGAGGAAAGAATCCAATAAATTACACCTTATTTGGATATGTGTTAATTTTTTCTTTCTTCACTACCTCTCTGGGTTGCCTTCCATTACTTACAGTTATGGTTAATTTTTCGTATTTGGTTTCAATTCCCAAAGGGATTATTAAAACCCTTCTGCCATGTAAGACAAATTATTAATAACATCTCTGATTAAGTAGAAGACGATCTCAGTGATTTTATTTAAACATTTCACTAATTCAATCATTCCTTATCAATGACAAATAAGAACGAATTTGATATTTAAAATATTTTAGGAGTTTGTTAAAAATATTATAATGTACTAAGATTCCCTTCGGTATGCGATCCGACTCACAGTCTTATTTGAATGATTTTGGGTTATATTTAATATAAACATAAATAAACAATTTATTTAAATTAATTAATTATTTATTTAAGAAATCTATTAATAGTGTATTACAAATAATTTATCTATCAAAATTGCCAAGAATTTCCTTGAAAATTTTTTCACTTTTTTCTCCAATTCCTTTTTATGGAGATTTTCGGAAGGGTGCTTTGCATAAATCGATATGATAAAGGGGGGACGCAAAGGTAAAAAATTAGAGAACCACCAGCTTAGACGCTACACACATGGATTAGAGGAGTGGACAGATGGACAAACAACGAAGTTTCCTCATAAGGTCATAAGGGAGCCCTTAAAATAAGTTAAATGTCTTGGACACACTTTCCTTTATTCCTAGGAAAATATATTTAATTTTTTTCTATGAAAAGTCTGATTAAAACAAAAAATTCAATTTCTATTTAAATATCAACATCGCGGAGAAAGTTTCCGGACTATAGGATGTGTTTCTTTTTGCGCTTAATAATCTTCATACCAACTTAATTTTCTTCTTTACAGAGTCCTTTAAAGGAAAATGATAAATTAGAACCATGGACATTTGTAGCTAAATATAAATTGCAAGTGGAACAAGAGTTAAGTAAAATTGATGGTTTACAATATACAATAGTACGACCAGCCATTGTTTATGGACCTGGAGATAAGCATGGACTAAGTGAGTATTTATTTACTTACTACAAAATATTTCTTATAAATCAATATTTTATAATTTCTTTAGCTTAGGGGCTTGAAAAAAATATATAACATATCCGATTTAGCCTTGAAAAATATATCTAAATTTCAAACACAACGATTGACTAGAATGATTTCGAAAAAATTTTAATTAATACAGAGTCTTATAGTCTATTTAACCCAAAACATCATTTTTAAGACATTTCGGAACACGAATAAGGAGTGTTGTCAAAGATACAGAAGCTCTAAGAAATTGTACATATGATTTTAGAAAAGAAAAAATTTTTTATTGATTGTTTATATATTAGAAAAAAATACAAATCTTTTATAAAAAACAATCCAAAACACGTTTATTTAAAAGCCTAACGTTTCGGGAGAATTTCTCCCCTTTTCAATGGTCAATTTGTTCAATAAAAGAAAAAAGAAAAAAAAAAGTTGCTTTCTCTAGAATTCACTGTTGCTTTCTAAATTCTAGAGAAAGCAACTTTTTTTCTTTCTTCTTTTATTGAACAAATTGACCATTGAAAAAGGGAAAAATTCTACCCGAAACGTTTGGCTTTTAAATAAAAGTGTTTTGGATTGTTTTTTTTTATAAAAGATTTGTATTTTTTTTCTATGTATTTAGTTACAGATACAAATTTTCCAAAACATCTAACATTAGATACAGATACATATTGCAAAATATCTAGATACAAAATGCAGTGCAGATACAAAAAAAATCAGGCTCTATTGTTGGATGTTTGCAAAAAAAATTTCAACATTTTTCATTACTAACATATCGAACAACAGTAGAAGTTGTCGAACTGGGGTGACTTTGCTCTATGGTGATCTGGTGTTAAATGTGTCAAATGACGACTAATTTTGGACTTTAATTTAGCTGAGGAGGGCTGTGTGAAAAATCTTGGGTGGTCACTTAAATTTTGATACAATATTAAATTGTCATTGGAAATACATGTGTGCAAAATTTCAGAACAATCAGTCTAGTGATATTGTGTTAATGATGAAAAAGAAAATCTGAGTTAAATATTAAAAAATAAAAAAAATAATAATAAATTTTCGCCCGATCTTAAAGATGCCTTTAAAATATCTTGTACAAAATCTTGTACATCAAGACCTCAAGAAAACTAATTCTGAAGCAAGCAACAAAATGATAGGATGAGAGCTCAATAAGACATCAAGAAGGAGGTTGCTATCTGGAGATTGGACCTAGATAATAAATAAATACGCAATTAGATACTCAAAAATATATCTAGATGCTTTTATCTAGTTACTTAACAACACTGCAAATAAACAAAAAAATAAAAATGAAAATATTTGAGTGAATACACAACTAGAGCCACCAGAGCTATCAGAATTCGCCGAGTTTACCGGCTATCATATTTTTCATGGCATAATTATCTTAAATTTTCTTGGAAAACTTCCATTTTTCTTCTTCTTTAGGTGCCGTCTCCGTTCCGAAGGTTGGCAATCCAGGCCTCCATCCCGTAGTATAGCACTGATAGGACATAGTATCTCATCATTCGTGTCTTTAGTTCAATGTTCAGGTCTCAGGAGCAGAAAAGTTTCTTCATTTTTACAAATGTACTTCTCACCCGTTCAATTCTGATTCGTATTTCTTGGGAGCCGTCATTGTTTTCATTAATGGTTGTGCCCAGGTATTTGTATTCTCTCACCCTTTCAACAGATTGGTTTTTTACATAAATCCCACAGTTATTTTGAGTTGTTTTAGATATTAACATATATTTTGTTTTACCTATATTCAGTGATAGTCCATATTCTTCACTTACTGTGACAATTTTATTAATTAACGTTTGTAGGTCTTCAGGTGTTCCTGCTAAAAGAACCGTATCATCCGCATACCTCAAATTATTTATTATCGTACCGTTAATATTAATGCCTATGCCTTGATCATCAAGTGCTTTTCTTATTATATCTTCTGAATATAGATTAAATAGGATTGGTGTGAGTATACACCTTTGACGTACTCCTCTCTATATTTCTATTTCTTCAGATGTCATGTTTTCTATCCGTACTATTGCTTTCTGGCCATAGTATAGGTTTGAAATTATTATTATATCTCTTAGGTCTATTTTTCTTTTCAATAATGTTTCTATAAATAGATCGTGTCTAACCTTATCGAAGGCTTTGTTATAATCTATGAAGCATATAGGTATGTAGGTCTTGATTTATGTCAAGGGATCTTTGCGACAGAACATTGAGTGCAAACAGTGCCTCCCTCGTTCCTAGGCCTTTACGGAATCCAAATTGTGTATCGCTAATATCTATATCCATCTTCTTATATATTCTATTATGGATCACCTTCAACAAGATTTTCAAAGTATGAGCCATTAGGCTTATCGTGCGGTAGTCGGAGCAGTACTTGGGACTCTTCTTTTTTGGGAGGGTTATAAAAGTTGATACCAACCATTCATTCGGTATCATTCCCATTCTGTATATGGTGTTGATTAATTCTGTTAGAATATGAACCTGGTCTTCCTTTATCAATTTAAGAATCTCCGCCGGTAGTTGATCCGGACCTGACACCTTTCTGTTCTTTAATGAATTCAGTGCATATATCACTTCGTCTTTAATATCTCCGGACCTGTCTCACCTTCTATATCTCCAAAATTAGTCTCTCGCCTTTCATCCTCGAAGAGTTCTGCAATGTAGTTCTTCCATATTTCCATCCTTTGTTCCATTTCCGTGATTATTCTTCCGTTGTCATATAATACATTGAGTCGTCCATATTTAATTTAATCTGTGAATTCTTTGATCTTCTTGTGTATGTTGAAACTATCATGTTTTGTCTTCACAATTTTGTTTCCATTTTTCATTTTACCATAAATAATTCGATTAAATAAATTCTACCACTTATTTATTTGAAAAAATTATATACCTACATATGTACTTATTTTATATTCTCATATAATTTTATTGATGAAGATAAAATATTAATTTTGAGTATATAATTTTTTCTTGTGCTTTTTATCAGATTCGGTTTCACCTCGGAAGACAAGCTAAATATTTGGGCTCAATTCCCGAGGTGGTGAATGCAATAATAAATATACCTATAATAAATATCATTCCTTACACCTTGGATTCTGTAGTTAAAAATCTCTCATGATTTTCTTATAGAAAAGAAAAATATTTTATTGATTGTTTATACATAAAAATAAAAAAATACAAATCTTTTATAAAAAACAATCCAAAACACGTTTATTTAATTAATATCTTAGTATCTTAGTATTGCTTTCTAAATTTTAGAGGAAGCAATTTTTTTTCTTTTTTCTTTTTACATACAAATTTCCATTGAAAAAGGGAGAAATTCTCCCGAGAAGTTTGGCTTTTAAATAAACGTGTTTTGGATTGTTTTTTATAAAAGATTAGTATTTTTTCATTTTTGATTTTCTTTATATATATTTTCAGATTTTTAAATTTATTTTTAATATATTTTCCAACATTTCAGCTCCTCGCCTACTTATAGCAAGTGTTTATAAACATTTAGGAGAAATGATGCGATTATTATGGTCAGGCGATTTACATACTGACACTATCCATGTTAAAGATGTTGCCCGGGCACTCTGGCATGTTGCTCATAATCCACAATGTCGAAATCAAATATACAATCTAGTCGATCAGTCATGTTCAACACAAGGAAGTGTTACTGGAATCATTTCCGAGATCTTCAATATTAATCATGATTTTTGGGGTAATAAATTATCTTCACTTTGCAAGGTAGATCATTTATTATTTATTTTATATGTTTCAAACATCTTATCAAACACTTTTGAGTTTATAGAGGGTGGGACATAAAGATCTGCCACATTTTGAAGAGGTATAAAAAATGAAAGGATTTACCTAGAAAAAAACTGAATATATTTTTGAAAAGAACATAAAATAATTTTTTTTAAATGTGTTTTAAACATTATATCAGACAAAAAAAAGGGGAGGGGGCTCAAAAATGAAAATTCTAGCCCTTTCGACCAAACTCAACCAAATTTTGTATACATATTCTGTAGGCTAAAAATGCAAAAACTAACCACCCAAAATGGAGGAGAGGGTCAAAAATGAAAATTCTAACCCTTTCGACCAAACTATGTATAGGTACAAAATTTGGTTGAGTTTGGTTGAAAGGGATAGAATTTTCATTTTGGGTGGTTAGTTTTTGCATTTCTAGCCTTCTGGGGGTCCACGGAATGTGTATACAAGGTGTGGGTGAGTTTGGTCGAAAGGGTTAGAATTTTCATTTTTGACCCTCCTCCCTTTTTTTTGTCTGGTATACTATTTAAAACCCATTTAAAAAAAAATTATTTTTTTTTCTTTTCAAAAATATATTCAGTTTTTTTCTAGTTAAAGTTTTTCATTTTTTATATCTCTTCGAAATGTGGCAGATCTTTATGCCCCACCCTGTATTTTAAGAATCAACACTTTCTTTATCATCCCAATCGAGTATACATTCCTAAAACTAGTTTTACGCAAAAAACAGATGCCACGCAGCTCTAAAAAACCGATGCCACGCAGCTCTTTCCCATGCCAACTCTTTCATTATCTGTAGAAAATACTAAAATCTAAGTCTTCCCATTTTCTTTCCCAATTCCTCTTCTAAATTATTTCTTAGCTACCATTTGGCTCTTTTTTTCTTCAGATTCTTCCAGAGAGTTCTCTTTTCTCAAATTTTTTAAAGAACTTCTTCGTTTGTATTTCTATCCACCAATTTAATCTTTAACATTCTTCTGAAGCACCACATTTCGAAGACTTGCAATTTCTTTCTTTCAGCCACTCTAGTCATCCAGAACTTTTAAGGAGTTCGGTGTTGGTTCTAGGTGAAACATTTTAATATAATAATAAAACTTGAGTAAGATTACCTACCTCGTATCTTACTCAAGTTTTATTACTAGTCATCCAGGTTTCCATCCGTATATGATAATGCTCCCTCCATTCATATGACTGCAGCAACATGCAATGTTCTCTGCAAATTCTTTGTATTTTCAAAGCTGATTGACGAGAAACATAATTATTTTTAAATAATTAATTAAAAGATTTAAGTATCTTTTTTGAGTTTCTTTTTTTGGAGAAAGATGGAATTTCGAATTTAGAAGTAAAAATATTTCTATTAAAATCTTTGATTAGTTCCTAAATAAAATTAAATTCACTTCTTAATTTTATAATGGTGATGGGTTAGGGTATGGGGTGCACGGGGTGGATTGGGGGTGGTGTGAGGGAGTGAGGCGAAGTAGGGTAGGTGTGGGTGGATTGGGGGTGGTGTGAGGGAGTGAGGCGAAGTAGGGTAGGTGTGCAGGGGGTGGTGCCTGGTGGAGTCCAGGGGGCGTAGCGGGGGTGTGGTACGCAGGGTTGGAGGGCACGGGGTTGGGTCCGGGGTGGATGGAGTGCGGGGGGATGGGGTGCTGGCGGGGTTTCGGGGGTGGGGGTGGGGTTCGGGGGTTAGTGTGCGGATGGAGTGTTGGGATTGTGGTGTTGGGGGCGGGGGTTTGGCATAGTCCGGGGTGGGGGCTGCTGGGTGGGTTTCGGGGGGTGAGGGGGTTTGTGGGCTGGGGGTCCAGGGGGCGTGCCTTGCAGCTAGTTTGATATAAATTACACCGGTTGCTACACAATTATGAGTCGTTTTTGAATGATTATGGGCTCGATATTTCTAATATTATATTCATTTTTCTAGAATGACTAGATTTTGAGCATATGCTGATGAAAAATTTTAATTTTCGAGGTGATATATAAGGCTTAAATGAGGCTCCTAGTTAAACTAACACCAATAAAAGAAGTTCTTGTTATTTTTTTTTTGAAGAGGATACTTGATAACGTAGTGAATGAATGTCGGTCGATTTTTTAAATTAATTCACTTTCGAAACATTCGGGAGGAATTTAGAAATTAAGAATAAGTGAAATTTAACCTATTTCGATTATTTTATTTGACCGATTTTTATTTTTTATATACAATTTATTTTTCTTAAATATACCCACTCTTTATTTCCTGAAGGACCTATAAATAATTATTTCTTACATCCCTATCATTAAAAAGAAAAAAAAATTATTTTATTTCAATTATAAAATAATCTTATAAGAATAAACCAATCAAATATTTTAACTAATTAAGAAATTTCGAATAAAAATTGTAATTAAGCACGTGTTATTAATCACAACCTCCTAAGCTAGAAAATATTTTTTTTTATCTATTTTATTAGGCCACTTTAGAGCAGTGAAAATAAGGAAAATAAGAATTAAAATATAATTATTTTTATTAGTCATCGATCAAATTATTGCTGATATCTGAAAAAAGGACCATATTTTTTATGCAGATAATTTGCATTTATTGCCAACGTTTCAATACTTTGTTGACTTTTCTTTCAGGGCTCATACAATTATCTACCCTGCATATTTATCATTTTTATAATTATTATTTCTTAGTAAACATAACAAGTATGTTAATGACTTACCTTGTTATGTTTAATAAGAAAGAATAATTATAAAAATGACAAATATGCAGGGAAGATATATTGTTTGAGCCCTGAAGAAGTCAACCAAGCTGATGAAAAGTTGAATAAAATATAAATTATCTGAATAAAAAATATAGTCCTTATTTCCGGATAACAACTTTAGTAATTAAAATATAATGAAATCCCATTTTCATATAGACATCTAAAATTGTAGGTACCGGTTTCGAGTTCCAGCTGAACCTTTTGTTAATAAAATGTTTTCTTTATTTTCTAATTTGATTAAAAATGATTTATTTTAATTTAAATTCTGACCTTTAATCGACAATTGAGTAATAACAAAATTAATATTACTTAAGGTAGTTGTTTCGCGACAATACTAGCAAAAAGTTAATGCTAGAGTATATAGAACAGACAATAAGGATTCATACATAATTCATAAGCCCAAAACTTTTTGCTGTTTATGTACCACTACTAGCCAATCCCGTGCTCGTTTGACAAATCTGGCAACACTATCCGAGCTTGTATATATTTTTTAGATAAAGTACATTATAAAGGAGATTTATAAACAAAGTTCGCGACAAGCGAATGAAAGCTGTTGCGACAAAAAAACGTCAAAAAATAATAAAAGATCCACTTTTTAGGTTAAATAAATGCATTATTGCCAGCTTGTTTTTAGTAGATTTTCAAAATACATTTTTTATTATTTATTCATTATAATCTCAGAAACTGTGTTGTAACTATGAATTAAAATTTTCTTAAAAAATGTATTAGTTATTATTTAATGTTGGTTTAGTTTTTTATAACAATGGTAAGAAGAGTTTATTAATTATAATTAAATATGTATGTAAACTTTCCGATATCCCGTATAGTACAATGTATAAGAGTCTGAAAAACTCTATCTTTGGAATTTAATATATCCGGAACTATATTGTTCATAAATTTCGTTTTGCCACCAATCAGATTAAATGCAGAAGTATTTAAATAATAATCTGTCTAAATTTCGAAAAAATCCTAACTAAACGCATATGGTGAAACAACTACCTTAAATAGTGTATCTTTCTAAATAAAAATGTACCTCAATTTTTTTTGTTGGTTGGCTCTATAATTTTGAAGATATTAGAGTTATATCCTGTTGTCACCACAATATTTCAATTAATTTTTTTATTTACCTACTTCATATGTGGATGATATATAATAAAATACAAATAATATCAAATTTTCAAACATTTTCAGGCTGATATGTCCAGTGTAGTTGAAGAAATTAATGACAAACATATGGGTCCCTGGGCTGAGGCTTGTAGAGATTCTAACGTAGTTAATACTCCACTCAGTCCATACATCGACAGGGAATTATTAGTTAACAAACATTTATACCTTGATGGTTCGAAGCTCCAAGCCACCGGATTTACTCTTCAATATCCAACTCTCACAAAACAAAATCTTCGCGAGGTATAGTATAATTATAGATAGTTCACAATTGGAATTGATCTTTTCGAATTCTTTCATTCATGTATTAATAATGAAATATTTTCCTTTCAGGTTATCGATGAATATGTTGAAATGGATCTCTTTCCCAGGAGATTGGTAACGTAAAGAAGTAAAAAAGTAGAAAGAAGTAACATAAAAGAATTCAGTACCATATATCGCTGTGATTTTACCTATTTCCAGTTGTCTTCCGGAAAAGACATTCTATTACAAGATTCTATTCTATTAATTTAATTAATATAAATATTTTCAAATAGAGCCTAAAAGAATTTGGTTGACTTTCAATTTTAGTAATTATTACTAAACATGATATTTTTTGTAAATAAGTGAAATTTTTTCACTTTTCTTACTATTTCTCAAGAAAATTACATTTTAAATTATTATTTTTTAAAATTCATTCACATAGGTATTTATATATGGTATATACCAGAGGTGGGGAACGTTTTAACCCTGAGAGGCCACATTTAAAATAGCAGTAACAAAGGAGGCCACATAAGTTTCAATACCGATAAATGTAACTTTTGTAAAGTTATTGCTGTTCAAATTCAATTTTTTTTTTATTTTAAATTCAATTTTTTTTCATTTTAAATTCAGTTTTTCTTTATTTCAAATTCATTTCGAGGCCACATAAGAAATTCAAAAAGGCCACAGGTTCCCCACCTCTGGTATATACCATATACCCAATCCTGTTTTTACATATACTTTAGCCTGAATAAATAAATATAAAAATATTATATAAATCATTGAATTTTGATGAGTATTTTATTTCTATAATTATTTTAATTTAATAAACAAGTGTGTGCTTAGAAATTTCAAAAAAACGCTTTTTTTCGATGGCATAAATTTTGAAATTCAATACATCACAGTGGAAAAGTCAACATTAAAGTTGAATTAAAATAATTCAATGATTTAATTAGATAGACAAAGAAATTGATTTGCTTGCATTCATTGGCGTAGGGTAGGTTTCTGCTGCCTGAAATAGATACCAAATTTGCCGCTCCTTCTCCCTACAAAATATGATATTATTATAATGATATAATTTTCTATAGCGAGAAAAATATTAAGCTGAAAAGAGATTTTTTTTTCCACCAAAATTTAATATTCTACAAACTATCACTATCTATTATATTATAGAAAACAAAATTTAATTGCGATGTGTGATCAATGATCAAGTATCACCAGAACACATCAATAGATGGAGATAAATTGTCGTCAGATTAGCTGTCTTGTAAACAATTTAAGATATTAATAAATAAAACACTAATTCTAAAATACATCCTTGTACCTGTGTCACAGTAAAATTATATGTATCTTGTGTCTCCTTACTTTTGGAAAGCAAGGTTCTTATATTTGTCTATATCTGTTTGGAAAGTTGACACTTGTTGATCTGCCAGCTAAGGTAATATACACCGACAAAGAACGAAATTTGCGAATCCAAAATGTTTTTAGATACGCAAAAACAGTTGTGCCCGTGTTGTTTAAAGACAAAAGTTTATGGATAATAGTGGAGGGAGTGGAGCAGATAGTTTGCTTAGTAGATAGCGACGTTTTCAGCTTCACTGTTTTTGCGAAGTTGGATTTCCTCTAATCTTCTTAATTCACCGTCTCCCTACGAAGGTTGGTGATCCACATGACAATCATTGTCCTCTATACAGCCGCCCGGAAAACATTTATCGATGAGTATCCCAAACCATCTTCTTAGGTCTTTCAGCCAGGAGTTTTGGCGTCTACCGACAGATCTTTTGCCTTGAATTTTACTCTCGATGATCAGCCTCAGAATCTCATATCGTTCCCTTCTCATGATGTGGCCCATGTACCGGATCTTTCTTTCCTTGACGGCAAGCAGCAGCTCTTTTTGCTTTTTCATGCGAATGAGAACTTCGTTATTGGTGATTCTATTCACCCAGGGTATTCTTAGCATCCTTCGGTACAGGAACATTCCAAATGCTTCGATTTTTCTTTCCATAGCTGGATTAATAGTCCAACTCTCGCATCCATAGAGGAGGACCGGGAATATATAGCATCTCAGCATTCTCGTCAGCTCTATACTCAGCTCATCCCTGACGAAGAACCTCTTCATATCAGCGAAGACCCTTCGAGCCTGCTCGATCCTAGATCTTATTTCTTTTTCGGCCTCGCAGCCACCTGCTTGACTGTTTTGTCATTTATTTTTATTGTAGCAATTCTCGATATTTTTGAGAACACCATAACATTGGTCTTTGATATATTCATATGTAGCCCAAATTGTTCACTGTATTGAATCACACTGTCAATCATTCGTTGTAACTCAGCATGATTGTTTGCCAAAATGACCTCTTATCTACTTAATATTAATTCAAAGGTAGGGATTTTTCCGCCTTTAGCAAAGTGCCCCTTCCCCACGCTACGTCACTGTTTGAATTTAGTAATAATTTGTTTGTTTAACTAAATAATTATAAAACATTTTTGTTAAGGGAGAATTGTGTAGGTTCTTGTGGAAACATATTAAATAAAGTAAAGAAATTTTTTTTGAAAAATGTTTTTTTGGAACTTTTTCAAAAAAATTTTTAAATATAAAATACTAGGTAGGCTTCACATAAATATGATTATAAAACACATGGATTTCGCCAGAAAAATAATTTTATTTTATAAATGAATATAAATATTAAAATACAATAAAATTCTTTGTCTGACGGTATCCATATGTGTTTGATTTTTGTTTAGTTAAGCACATCAAGAAGCCACCAAATTCCTACTTGCTTCAAAGCACCATATTGTCTTTGTCTTTCTCAACCACAAGAAAAGCAGGTTTAATTTAATATTATTTTTAATTAGATATGTTCGATTTCATGTTAAAAGAACCCATCGTCCTCTCAGGAATCGAATTCGGGTGCCAGATTCATTGAGTTGAACATGAGGCTCATTTTTTAAATTTATTTTCCTTGAAAATTCTTTTATTTCGTGTAAAAACAGGATTACTTTATTTTTGTCGATCGTGAATAAATATAACTTTCCCTTTCTATTATTTACTGATTTTCTTTTTTTTTTAGTCAATTTCTAAGGCCTAATGAAATTAAAATTAATTTGAAAAAATATTTTATTATTATTTAAGATTTTTAATGGAAAGTTACATTTGATTTTTTATTCTATTTTGAAAAAGAAATGGATTACTATTTAATTTCTTCAAATTTTTATAATATCTTCGTTCATGGTAGATATTCAAAACATCTTCGGAATTTTTTGTAAAATGTCATTAAAATTTTTCTCAAAAATTAAATAAACTAATTTTTCTACATTAATTCCTGTGAATCAATTGTATGTAATAGACTGATGAAGAAGCCAAAGCCCTTGAAACTATAGTCTCGTTATAAATAAATTAAAAATTTATTTTTCAAGCAAAAGACACACTCTTTCATTGTCTCCTTCAAATAAACTCACGTTTCATTTTTAACTTTGACACGTCTTCCCAAAAAGATCCCGAACATGTTCGTAATATCTATCACAAACGAAGCTAATAATGACACAAATTTTTGGACAAAGAAACATTTGAAGATTTTTATGGATATACCATTATTAAAAAAAATCATTCCTAAACAAACTATTTATATAAGAGAAAACAAAATTAATACTACAACGAAATTAAATTTATTAAAGTTTTGATTTTGTCTCAAATCTTAACTTTTTATTCTTGAAAAAGAAAAAAATGAGGTATTTTTTTATATTGAAAGAGTTATTATTATAAAAAGTCAATTAAAATATAAGCAGTCTTTAAATTTATTTATTTAATTGTCTTAGAATTTCATTCATTAAAGGCTTGTAATAGCTTGACCATTTGTCTGGTCAAATTTTGTAAGTATTTATTAAATAAAATTTATAAAAATTGATTTTTTACGACTTGTTAACATTAGTGTTTCTCAAGAATGATTTAATATTTTTTTTTTTATTTCTTGTACTATAATTGATTATAGAAATTGCATTAAAAATGTAACAAAGAAAAGTAGATGATATTGAATAAAAAGCAGATAAATTTGTTATCAATATCTTTGATGTAATTGTATAATAATTCACATCAAATTCTGCTTATTTACTCTAGAAAGAAAAGACTCGTTTTTTGTTTTGTCTTTTTAAACAACAATTTTTATAAAATTTGATAATTGGAGGAAAAAACAAAACGGGTGAAATTTTTTCAAGATACTATATATAATAGTATAGTATTAATAAGATAGCCCGAATTCAATACGAATATAGTCACTGTATTTAACATAATTTGGTCATACGGGAACTAAAAAATAAAAGATCTGAAAATCCCCTTATGACTAGATCATGAAAAATACGGTGACTATAAATTCGAATTTACCCTGCTGATATTTATTGGCAGACAGCTATCGATGAACAACAACTTACTTAACATACGAATATGTTTGTTATCCAGCGATAGTGAGCTTCTCCAGTGTTGCTGATTTTCGCCAATAAAAAATCTTTTGTTTCATCCAATTTTCAAAAAAAACACAACTCTAAATAGCATTTGTATGAAATTCACAACTCAATGGCCTAAGTTCGATTTAGGCTATGATTTAGTTTCATAGACTATTATAAATATGTATATTTTGAATTTAAGCTTTGGTAATTTTAAAATCTGTAATATTACTGAATTTAATTTATTTATTCATTGACTGTGGCGGCTCATGAATATAAAAAATATTGTGATAAAATGAATAAATTTATAACATAGGTAATAAAAATAATTAAAGCCAAATATGTTAAAAAATAAACGCACATTTAAAATAGGGCATTGAAATAAACATATACTTACTCCAGAAAATAATATTTTAATGGACTCTTAATTTAATCTAGTAAATAAAGTCAAATAATATGATTTTATGGAAGTATAAATTTTTATTTAAATCTCACATAATTAATTATAACTATTTATTGAACATAAAAACAAATAATTGTCGTTTTCAATAAATAGTTTTAAGTTATAATTATTTATGTGGGATTTAAAAAAAAATATCCTTCAAAAAATTAAACACACAAATATAAGCTTTTACAGCATCTAATGATATGATTTTAATTATATCAGTTAAATAATTTTTTATATCCTATATTATTAAATTATTCTATTTTGAAGATCTATTAAAAAATATAAATTTATTGTATTATATTGTTTATTTTTCGTTAATGAATGAATTATTAAAATTTATGTTGGGTCTTCATGTCTTAATTAAGAAAGTACCGCTCCACATCACTGAAAAATAAAAACACTTGTAAAACACATTGTATTAGTATTTTCTTAGCATTGTTATTAAAATCATATACATGGTAGTTAAGCTTTTTAACTAAATAATTGATTATTATTATCAAAGCTTCTTTTTACTTAAATACATTCCTATTTGAAAAGTAATAATAACCTATTTATATAAAAATCAAGTTACCTGAACATAACATTTATAAAATATATTGTGAAATAATGTATAATACAATATTATGTAATAAATTATATATTTTTAAAGAAATCACGCGAGATTGTCCTCTGCTAAATCCGAGTAATGGATAATTTATATCACTGGTAAGAGGAGTTGTATTCACCCTTGTTTTGGCAATATGTTTAAATTTAGAATTCCCAAACTGCAAAATTTGGCAAATTTTTATACTTGTTTTACTATATATGACTAATAAGTCTCCTTCACAGTGCTTTTTTGGCACTCGAATTCAATTTTCGAGAGGGGTGAATACATTCCTTATGACATATAATAAAAATTATCTATAACAAGTCAAATTTTGTAGACGACAATCTCTAGTGATTTCTTTAGAAATTTTAAGTTATCTACTATTGGCAAATTGGACTTATATTTTTATAAATTTTGATTTAAATATTCTAATTGTATCGTTGTATTGATATAATCTTTTAAATTTATTGAATACAATTTTTAAAATTACAAATTCAATTTGAGGTAATACAATATTTATTTTGATATTTTGTGCCTTAATATATTTTTCGTCGTTATTACTGCAAAAGCTGCAATCAAAATATTAACATTTTCAATAGAAGTAAAATTAAAGACCAATATACAAAAGTATAAAACAGATTAAAAAATAACTTATTTACCTATTTTCTAAAATATGTGAAAGTAATTAGTCCACTGTCTAAAACAGTGAGCACGGATTCTCTGACAATAATGAAAAATTGAGAGAGCAGCTATTGCAGAACCAACGTCGATATATGGATATTATATTATTTGTATGTATTTTCATCTTAATTGAATTTTCAAGTTATGTTTTTAATTTTTAAATATTCTCTAATATTAGTGATTATATTTATTACATATCATCTGTGACTGAAAAAAGGGGAATAATTTAAAATTAAGTTTTTTAATTTCCACCAAGCTTTGTTTTAAAAAAAATTAAGGAGAACAGGCATTCTCATCCATTTATTTTTCACACAACTAGTATAACTTGCTCTATTAATAATTACATTACATTTCGTTTGTTACTCTCTCATTCGGGATAGATTCATGCGGCCAAAATTAGTACTTAATTATTAATTGCGTAGTTTCTGCATATATTCTTAAGAAATATAGCTGTTGCTTTTTTCGCGAGATTCACGACTTCCAATATATCTCTTTTATGCCATCCCATTCAATTCAAATAGCATATATGCACACGACTGGGATTATAAGTAACCTGTAAAAGGATAGGGCGATGTTAGCCGTTGTACTTATTCAAATGTGCCTTTTTAATAAAGACCAAAATCTCCCTTTTTAGAGGATTTGTTATTATTATTAATTATTAAAGTTGGTATCCGGAAATAAGGACTATATTTTTATGCAAATAATTTTTATTTTATTGCCAACGTTTCATCAACTTTGTCGACTTCTTCAGGGCTCAAATAGTTATCTTCTTTGCATATTTGTCATTTTTATAATTCTCTCTTAGTTACAATTAGCGAAAAACATAGCATGGCAAGTCATTGACCTTTTCATCAATCAGATTGAAAATTTGATGAAAAGGTTCTGCATATACTCTTAAGAAATATAGCTGTTGCTGAAAATTTTCAATCTGATTGATGAAAAGTTCAATGACTTGCCTTGCTATGTTTTTCGCTAATTGTAGAATTATAAAAATGACAAGTATGCAAGGATTGAGCTCTGAAGAGGTCAACAAAGTTAGTTGATGAAACGTTGGCAATAAAATAAAAATAATTTGCATAAAAATATAGTCCTTATTACCCGATACCAACTTTAATAATTTAATCGATGGACATAACTAATCAAAATAATTATTATTAATGTCAATTACATATTTTATTATAAGCTTTAAAAAAGTTTGTTATTCGTTGCCAGAAAAAAAATTCATTATAAAGTGCCTGTCCACCTAAAATGTGCCAATGCACTTTTGAATTGGAAAAATAGCCTTCTCTCGATTCTAACAATCTATTAGCAATTGGCAAAAAAAAAAATATTTATAATCACGATATGGGTTGCATCTATTCAAGATATATAAAATTAATTAAGTTTCGCTAATTCACCCCTTGACATCTATTGGCAAAAGCTTGGGGCGTTCGTCATCGATGAACAACAAAGATATTCTTATGGAGAGAAATGTTGTTCTTTACTGATGATCAGCGGGTTGTTGTGTATTTTCGCTAATAATTATTATTAAACTTTCTAACTGTTCCAAAGATTTGTAATGTAATTCACAAGTGTAATACATTTTGAAATTGAAAACACATTATTAATTGAATTGGCCAAAGAAACAATTCATGAAACAAATAATTCAAAACTAAAGCAAAATAAAGATTTAAAGCCTTGGTGGTTGAAATATAAAAAAATCATTTTGATTTATCGAGAGAAAACCACCTAGACCTTGTAATGAAATATTATCATCAGAATTGGAGTTATTTTCAAGTGTTTGAAAAGATATAAGATCATTTGACTGTTTTCATTTACTCCAATGACTTCTCAAGCACTTGAATATAATTCTAGAATTAGGTGTTGAAACGTCCATTCTAATGAAAATAATATTTCATTAAAAATATGTAATCTACTCGGATTCAGCCCAAAGTTTTCTACTGATAAATCAAAAATGATTTTTTTATATTTTTAATTTTCTCAAAAAGAACTTTCGCTTATTATTTAAACATATTTTCTATTTCCCCTTTTTCATATATTTCAGACATATTAATGTTTTTAAATGAAATATTCAATCTATTGTTATTTTCATAGAGAAATATAGAGTGAAAGGCTCCATAAGGAGTATTTTAGCGTATACGAGTTACAGAGCTCTCTGGTGAGACGAGGGCGAAACCATTGGGCAATAAAATGGCGGAAACCGCTCTATTCGGGGCAAATTTTGGTGACATTATCAAGAGTAAAAAATGCGCTTATATTATATAACATAAAGGGTATGTATCTTTTATCTATGACAAACCCTTTGAATGTTCTATGATCTAAGGATAGCTCTTAACTAAGAGTTTTCGCCCTGCAGTCGCTAGAGAGCGCTTTTTCGATATACTGTAGCCTTCCACTCTATATTACTCTATGGTTATTTTCTAGTTATTGTTATAGTCTATGCTTTATATTTTCATTAAGACAGTCATTTATAAATGCTCAGAAAGAATCGGATCTCTTTTCCAAGTAGTTCAATAAAGCTTACTCAACTTATAATACTTCGATTGTGAAATCAAAGACATACTCTGGCCTAACGGACCAATGTACTTAATGACCTTATTCACTCTTTGGTGGCCTATTTCAATGGCTGAGCCAGATCTCAGTGGCCTTCAGTCACCAATCTTAATTTATAGCCATAATGGTTAACAACTAGTCGGACCAATTAATTAATGTTTAAAAAACTTGGAAATGAATTTGACAATCAATTTAAAGCAATATATTTTCAAATTATATAACATTTAATATTTGTCATATTCTATAATTTATCGTTTAACAATGTCTACTTTTGGATTAACCTTTTAATTGTATGTTTTGTAATAAGCAGGTGTTGATTCCAAACCATATTCTTGCATTCTTGGTCGGTAAATAGCAAAACAATACAAATATTTGCTTGTTGAATCTGTGATGATCACGTTGATCTACTGGAAGATTCTTTCGGCTTGGATCAGCTTTGCTGAAATTACAAGATTATTAATAAAAAGTATTTGTATTGCAAACTTTTGTTTTTCAAAAGGTCATATTAAAAGTTTAACTTTCCAAGAATAAAACGGTTAGTACGTTAATTTTTATTGGGAAATCATAGAAAAGTTGTTTGAGCTGATACCGACTGAGAATAAAATGCTTATCAATTGTATCAATCCTAAACAAAAGACCCAAACAGTGGCGGATTAACCAAATTGGAGCCCCTAAGCGCAACCTGACTTCGTCTCACTTCCCTGAAAAATTGTATAACAAAATTTAAAAAATAATACCATTTATTAATGAACAAGGGAAAAAAAATTTAAAAACAACCCATCCAAACGATTCATTTTCAAAAGTAATTTGAAAAGATTTTATTGGAAATAAGAAAAAACATAGGAAATTAATTAATAATCGAAACGTCGTAGTAAATTGCATTAATTGTTGTGTTCAATAAATAATTTTAATGAATTATGTCTTATTTAAATAAAATTTAACTTTCAATAAATTAACCAATTCATTACAATTTTAAGCCCTAGGATACGGAGACCCTAGGCTGCGCTCGCTCTGCTTATTGGGGAATCCGCCACTGAACCCAGAATAAACATACTGGTAGTTGGCACCTGACAGACTTTCTATTATTTAATGCGGCAAGAAATAAATCCAATTTTAAATAAGGATTCACAGAATACTTTTTGATGGTGTCAATCAATGCAAAATATGCTTCAGACAATGCCAACTACTGCTATTTTAAGGAAGAGACAATTTTTTATCCTTACTATTAATTTAGTGATAAATCTTTTATTATTATTATTTTTATTCATTTCATTTTCTAATTATTTAAAATACGTAATTTTATCGAAAATAATTTTTTTCTCACAAACACCTAAATAAAAAAATAAAAGTTTATTTAAGTCTCTTTTAAAAAATTTTCTCTTCTAATTTAAAAAATATGCCCTGAATTCTTATTCTATTTATTAAAAAAAGAAAATGATATTTTATATAAATAAAAATAATTATTCATACATTCCAGACAATTTTCAAAGTGATATTTATATTATTAGTCAAATATTTGATTTACTCTTAGTCTTATGCGTTATGCAATCCATTTTTTTCATAATGTTGAATATTAAATAATATTTTTGAAAACGCAACAATATTTTATTTTTACGAATCCTCAATTTTCCGCCTGATATATTTTACACAGTGGTTTCCCAAACTTGTCTCTATTTCTAGGACATTTTTCAATGGAAAGCGCACTTTCATTTCGTTTTTTTTTCCTAATATTTCTATCCAGACCAATAAATCTATTGAGTGCGTGCGAAAGTTCGTGCGGAGTTTGTGAGTAAAAGTCACACAGCGATTAGGCAAACAAAAATCTTTATTCAATCAATGATATATTCTCCATCGTTTTCTATAATCTTTTTCCAACGTTCTGGCAGCAGACGGATGCCTCGATCATATAAACTGCGCGGTTTAGATTCGAAGAACGAAGACACACCGTTTTTAAGGCCTCCAAAGAGTCAAAGTTTTTTCCATTTAAATAATTTTGCAATGACCGGAACAAGTGATAGTCAGATGGTGCGATATCAGGAGAATACGGGGGTTGCGTTAGGACATCCCATTTCAGGCTCTTCAGCTTGCACATCATCTTTTTCGAAACGTGTGGTCTGGCGTTGTCCTGATGAAATATGACTCCCTTGCGATTTGACAAAATCGGACGTTTCTCTTTGATTTCTCGATTCAAATTGGTTAATTGGCGACAGTACTTGTCCGAATCAATCGTTTCGCCAGCAGGGAGAAGCTCAAAATAGATTATGCCCTTGCAATCCCACCAAACTGAGAGCATCACCTTCATCTGGTGTAAACTGGCCTTTGGCATTGCGTCACCATGCTCACCTGGATGTTTCCATGTCCGTTTACGCTGAACATTGTTGTATTTCTCATCGCCCGTCACTAATCGATCCAAAAACGACTCGTTATTGAGCCGCCCGAGTAAAGAAACGGCCGCAGAAATTCGTTTGATTTTGTTCTTCTCGGTCAGCAAATGGGGAACCCATATATCGAGCAAAATTCGATTCAAATCGAATCCCATCTTTTTTAAACGCCAAAAAGCGGTTGATCTGTCAACGGTTAGTGCTGTAGCAACTTCTTCTGTTGAAATTCGCGGGTTATTGAGTAGTAAAGTACGCAAAACATCGTCATCAATGTCAGAAGGTCGACCAGAACGTGGCTTCTCTTCAAGGTTAAATTCTCCGCGCCGAAATTTAGCAAACCATTTTTCCACATTTCGTTTAGCTGGTGCTTGATCCTGATAAACATCTTGAATGTTTTTCACGGCTGCGGCAACGTTTATTCCCTTCCGAAACTAGTAAAGCATAACATGCAGTAAATGCACCTTATCGATATTCATTTTTAAAGTGATATTTATCGAATCAGTTTGTATGAAAACAAATGATTTTTTTTTTAATGAAAGCTGAAGACGTCACCTTTCCAAGGATATATAATATGTAGGAGTAGGCATTAATGACAACACGTCGAAGAAATGTCTCTGCCCTTTCCCTTTTCTATAGATACTATCACGGCTGGTGCTCTGATGAGATAAAATCAATAATTCCCCCCAAAGCATGCTTTGCACATAGCACGCGTTTTGCCGACTCCCAACACTCTTTCGCGGTCAAATTAGAAAAGTGCCGGACCACTTCATTCGCCATTACATATATCCCCATGACTTCAAGGAACTGGAACTCTCTCCCAGCCTCCATCTTTCCCAGCACTTATAATCTTCAAACCTTCAAAACCGGAGTGCATAGACACCTACGTCTACACCCTCTCACTTAATCAACTTTCCCCTCTCTTCGGTAATGCAAGGGTCTTTCGAGATCCATAGGAGCTGCATCTTTACTGGTGCACCCCTTCTTGCATTCGATTGCATTAAAAAAAAACACGTTACGATGCTCATAACTCTATTGAAACTCCGCACAAACTTTTGCACGCACCTCAATATAATAGCCCTATAATTGATTTAATTCTTTCACCACATATTTTTCAAACGAGCAAATTTAATCTATTTAATTTTATTTTAACAAATGCATTTGAGAATTTATTAAAAGATTCCTCATCAAAATTTTTCGGAGAATATTTGTCGAGTGGCTTATCTTATCGAGTAACGGAATTCTTTCACTTCTTTCTTATTCGTCGCATCGAAACATTGAACATAGAGCTTGAATTAGAAAATTTATTTTTCATTTTCATGTCTTATCACGATTGATTATTTCAATGAAACAGAAATTATTTTAACTCTCATATGTTGGCAATCACTATAAGTAATTTTGAAATTAATCTTAACTACACTCAGCGGCACAATTAACTGCCCACCTAAGTTTATTTAAACAAAAACATGAAATTAAAAACATGTCATTTTTGCATGAAAGCCATTTTTACATCACCACTTAATTTTTCAAATTTATTTATTGAATTTACCATTTTAATAACATATGTTGCCTCCTCTGGCTTTAATGACCTCCTGTAAGCGATTTGGAATACTATCGATAATCTTTTTGATATAGGCTTGTGGTGTGTCGGGGTAACCCAAAAAGACCCAGAGACGCTGTCGGGAGATGCAGGAAGAGTTTTCTGTTCTGTATGAGCGTTCGAGTTCCCTGGAATTCTCTAGCAGTGAGATAGGGTTTGGAACGCGAAGAGTTATTCCACTCTTCCAAAACCGCATCTTTCAGTTCAGGGATCGTGGTTGGTGGGGATGTTCGACTCCGAATAGGTCTTTTTAAGTTGTCCCATATGTAAATTTATAATTTTTTTATATATTAATGAGAATTGTTTTGACCGCGCTTTTTTTGAAAAAGATATCTATATCGCGAGACTACTGCGGATGACGCTATTGGAGTCTGCGGAGTCTTAAGTCTGGACCAAGAGAGAGATATATAACATCTCAGATTTCAAATTCATTTGGTGATCCATCCATGTGTCATGCGGGCTATACGCAAAATGACGTTGGATTGTAGTTAAATGGATCACATCTTTTTCTCTCTTGGTCCAGACTTAAGACTCTGCAGACTCCAATAGCGTCATCCGCAGTAGTCTCGCGATATAGATATATTTTCAAAAAAAGCGCGGTCAAAACAATTCTCATTAATATATCAATTATTCTTTGATATATTTATTAATGAGAAAAATTATAAATTTATTTAACATCATTATTTCAAGTTAGAAATATATGTTCAGATATTATTTTCACTCAATATTTGACAAAAATCACCTACATTTGATTCGTGATTGAATCAAATATAGGAAACATTCGATTAATGTCCCATATGTGTTCATTTTCAAAAAATTTCTTTACTTTATTTGGTCAAAAGCCTTTGAGATATCCAGGGCTAGTGCGAGGGTCTCTTTCCCGTTCTCGACTATGCATTTTTAAACATTTTACCCAATAAAAAATAAAAATGAAACGATAACTTTTAAGGAGTTAGGTGTTGGTTCTAGGTGAAACATTTTGATATAATAATAAAACTTTGACGTTTTCTTTGACTCCTGATGATGGGCTCACCCCCGAAATATATCGAATTCAAAACTCAATTTTGTTTTATTTTATTTTTGTGAAACCTACCTCGCATCTTGCTCAAGTTTTATTATTATAAAAATGAAACGTTTTGATAATTAAATCTGTGATTGTTATCAAGCACCAGTTTAAATCTAAATCCGACGCCGGCGATATTTGTACATTATATAGCCCGGTCAATAATGCTGTTTTCATGAATTTTTCTCTTAAGTACACCGCTTGCATTTACCACGTATAACGATATACAGAGAATGCGAAATCACAATTTTATCGTTAAATCAACATCAAAAAGAAGATATGTCGAGAATTTATTTTCTAATAAATAATAATGGTTCTCAGTGAAAAAATATTTTTTATAATTATTAATAGGAAAATCATAAGTTGTATAAGAAAATGTAAAGTTCAAAATTATTTTTATTATTTTTATTGATAGCTAGTCGAAAAAGATTTCTAGTGCCTGAAGATGCAACACGCGGCCCACAGAGTTCTTTTCGAATGCATACCCTACGACTAGCAGGCGCTGCCGTTGGATGAAACTTTTCAATGAGACGTAATTGTATTTTTGTTTCATTGTGTCCCATAGTCAGCCCTGACGAGAGGAAGGAGAGGGGTCGGGACGCCCCCCCCCGGCCCAGGATTTTTGAGGGGCCCCGCTTAAAGTGAAAAATAATATGATGAAATTTAAAAACTCCTATATGTTCAATTGTTCATGTACTAAAACTTCATGTCCAACTATGTCCCCTCTATATTAATAAAAAACCGACTTCAAAAAATAACAAGAATTGAAAAATAAAATAAAATTCACTACACAGTATAAAATAATTATCTAATTTAGTTACAACTAAACGACAAAGTTTTTCCCATGAAATCACTTTTTGAAGTCGGTGCCAAACAAACTACCTATACAAGATGTTGTCTTCATTACTAGCCAAACGTTCAAAGTACGATCCGTCGAGTGTGATTAAAATTTAAAGATCTAACCCAAAATGTGTATTATGGGGAGGGGGGGAGGGTTGCTCAAATTTGTATTTTTATGCTTAACCTTTCAAAGCAAAAACTATATCCCTACTTGAAAAAATCTATTTGAAATAAAATTTTGCAGAAAATTTGATTTTTCAAAAAAGAAAACAACCCTTTGATATGCTAAAATTAAAAAAAAGGGTTCTTAAGTTTTTTTAGTAATTTAAAAAAAGACACCTTATTTCAAATATGAACTCATCCATAAAAAACAGGAGATATGAAGTCTTTTGTGTTTAAGACCCCAAAATCAAAAATCCCCCCATTTCGGCACAGAAATCAAATTAAAAAAAAATGCTTTCGAAATATTTAAAAAATAAACCTATGTATCAAAATTGAATGCTAAATCTTACAAAACCCAGAAGAGAAATATTTCCAAAATTGACCTCAAAATGAATATATCTCTCTTTAAGATCCAAATAGATTAAAATACTCAAAAAGTGTTTTTCTATTTTAATATGCTTCACTTTCTAAGCTAAAATCATATCGATATCTTTTCTGGTTTGAGAGCTCTTGGAAATCGTTTTGGGGCCCTTTCCTCCCTCAAGGGTTCGAATTTCAAAAAATTCCTTCTTAGTACACCTCTAAATCAAAGAAAGAATATACACTCCAAATTTCATCTTCTAGGTCAGTGTTTCTCAACCTGTGTGCCTCGAGAGATTGTCAAATGTGCTGCGAGGCTTTTTGACAAATAATTAAAATTGCATGGGTTTTGCAACTTTGAAATATGTAGTATTTGTAAAAAAAAAATTTGTATCTTACAACTTTAACATTTTTTTATATTCAGGTATGACGCAATTGATTCCAGATATTTTTAGTATGCGGTCAACCAAAAAATGTTGAGAAACACTGCTGCTTTAGATTCAAAAATGCAAAAAAAAATTATTGAGATTTTAATGCGAAGTCATAATATAGGCATAAATAATCAATTTATATTTAAGTTGATTATTAAATACTACGGCATATCTAGCGACCCAAATCTTGAAAATTTGTCACTATTTTTCTTAATTAATACATGTGCGGGGGGCGATTCTTTCATTAGAATCTGATCGAGGAAAATGACTAAAAAGGGCGTGGATAGAATTATCTAAATTCTTCCTTTATAGCGAAGGAAATGCATGGATGCCATCTTATGATTTCTCTTATTCTAGGAATGGCCTTTTGCTCTTGGATTATTAGCATGTAGTCGTTTAGAGAGAGAAAATATTTAATTGAATTTAAATAAAATTCAGACAATAATTTGAAAAAAATACTTGTTCTAACTGGCGAACGTACTGGGTCGTGAAAAAGTTTTACTTTTTTCTTCATTTTTATCATTCAATAAAAAAATTAAATTCCTAAAAAGAAATCGTCTTAGAAAGTTTGTTCTATAGCAAAATTTTGTATTTTCAATGCGGAGAACTGTTTAGATTTTGGGCTCTCTAAGGCACTGTTTTTCAACATGTGAGCCGCGAGAGATTCTCAAATGTGACGCGAGCGTTTTTGACAAATAATTAAAATTGCATGGGTTTTGTAACTTGGAAATAATATTTGTAATTACTTCATTTTTTGTATCATACAAATTTTAATTTAAAAGTTGTTATTTTATTTTTTATTTCTCTTTATGATACAAATTTTACATTTTTACTTTACCATACATGGGTATGGTCAAGTATTGCAATCGTGTATGAAAAAAAGTGTTTTTTTTTTTCGAAATATCTAAAAAACGGCTGAAACTATTTTGATTAAAAAAATTCAAAAACCATGGTATTTTTCTCTACAAAAAAGCTCTAATAAATGAACATCGAAAAAATTATATTTTTCGAGATAATAATTGTTTTGTCAAAATGTCTGTTAGTCTGTGCGTTACCAAATTTTTGTCGATGAGCTAGCTCAAAAACTACTGTGAATATCGAAACCAAATTTCAAACGTAGTTTTGGTCCAAAATATAGGCTCTTGTACCAAACTCAGCCAAATTTTGTATACATAATCAGTGGACCCCCAGAAGTCTCAAAATGCAAAAACTAACCGCCCAAAATGTGGGTGTAGGTAGGGGTAGAGGGTCAAAAAATGAAAATCTTGGCCATTTATCAAACTCAACCAAATTTTGTATACATAATCAGTGGGACACCAGAAGTATAAAAATGGAAAAACTAACCCCTCCCTTTTTTATTTATTTATTTATTTAAGCCTTTTTTTGGTACATTTTGTATATTTATACAGTATTTAGAAAATAAAAGATAACTAACAAGTTACAAAAAAGATTTTAGTATTGTTACATGTATAGTATAATATATTATTTAAGTATTGTTCATTCGTTTTGCACCAGGCCCGTTTCGGCGTAGGCCTCTCCCTTTTCTTTCCATATCGGTCTTCGTATGGCAGTTCTGCTCCATTCATTTCCCGCTATCTTCCTAATATCATCACACCATCTCTTGTGTTGTCTTCCCCGTCTTCTTTTTCCTTCGATAGGCCACCATTCTGTTACGATCTTGGTCCATCTTTCGTCGCTAAGTCTGGCTATGTGACCTGCCCAATTCCATTTTAATTTTTTTATTAAATATGTTATATTTTTCAATTTTGTTTTTTTGTATATATATTCATTTTTTATTCTATCCTTTCTTTTGATATTAAGGATACTCCTTAACATGGCTCTTTGTGTTACTTCTAGTTTATTAGCTATCTTTTCCGTAATGGGCCATGTTTGAGCTCCATAGATCAAGACCGGTATTACACATGCTTTAAAAAATTTTATTTTGGAGATTAGGTCGATGTTTTTGTTTTTTAAGATGAATTTTAATGACCAAAATTTATTCCAACCCAGGTTAACTCTTCTTGCAACTTCTTTACTTGTTCTGCCTTCGAAGCTAATTATCTGTCCCAAATAAATTATTTCAGATTTATATTCTATATGTGATTTGTTGTTTTCTAAACCGATATCCGATTCTACCCTGCTTGAGACAAATGCAGACTTTTTACAATTAATTTCTAAGCCAAGTGCTTTGCTTTTTATATTAATGTCATTAATCATTTCTTTTAGTTCGTCTTTTGAAGTTGCTATTAGAACAAGATCGTCGGCGAACCTGAGATTATTTAGATATGCTCCGTTTATTTTTATACCTTTGTTAGTCCAATTTAATTTTTTGAACATATCTTCAAGAGCACAGTTGAATAGTGCCGGTGACAGCGGATCGCCTTGCTTAACACCTCTATTAGTTGGAAAATAAGGCCCATTTTCTTCTAGAATTATTCTTGCTTCTGAATTTGAGTAAATTTCTTGAATTAATGAAACGTAATTTGGATTTATTCCCTGAGAGAGCATGGACTTAAATATATAGCTTTGTTCAATGGTGTCACCCCTCCCTACATGATTATAAATAATTTTAGGGGCCAGGTTCTATGGTAAAATCAAGTGGATGGCCACATCAGAACACGTCAGCTTATTTTATATTCAGCTGTGGCGCAAATGATTCCAGATATTTTTAGTGTGCCGTCAACCAAGAAAGGTTGGAAAACACTGTTCTAGATCTAGCGGCTTGGGCTGTTCGTGGATCAGTGAGTGAATATGTTACCTTCTCTTTTATATATAATGTTTGAAAATATTTAGAATCCTAAGTGTCATGAGTTTCGATTCTGGGCACCGCAATTTATTTTTAATCTGCGTTTTTGACGAATAAAATAAAAATAAAAAAAACAAACTAATATTCATTTAATAAACTTTTGATGTTTATTATTTTATTTTAATAGTGGCTTATTAATAAAAATCATGTGATGTGCAGACAACATCTAGACTTTTTTTTATTATATCCCTTGAAATTGTGTTTGTTTCTATCGTATTTCTTATATTTATCGAAATTCAATTTCCATTGGTTCATATTTTTAATTTATTATTTATTTTTACAGAATAAACGTTTTTCAATTTAATCTGAATTTTTTATTAAAGCTTTAAGCTTGGATAAAAAAAATGTCTATTTTAAAGTGGATCAAGGATGACTTCATTCAATTTCAATTAATGTTCCAATTCATTACAAAAATTAATCGCCCACATATAAAATTATATTTAATTTAATGCCTTTTAAATAGATATTCACATAATGCATTCTTAATTTGAATTTTTAGTGTTCTCTGTTTAAAATGTATAACAGGACCCAATTACTGTTGCTAAACTATCGTCTGTCAGAGCATTGTAGTTGCTGTTGTGTTAGGAATCTAAATAAGATAAGTCTTGAAATTTGTTTATATGTAGGTATTCATTTTCCTCAAAATCAAAAATCATATTAAAATTTTAATTGAATGGTTATTTTGGAGAAGTTCGAATTATATTGGAATAAAAAATAAAAATATTTTTTATCATTAAATGTGATTTATTCCTGTAGAGATCACTTTATGTAGAATCACGTTTGATTTTTAACCGACTTCAAAAAAGGAGGAGGTTCGCAATTCGACTGAACTTTTTTTTGTGTCTGTTACCTGATATCTTCGCCAATTGTGAACCGATTTTAATGATTTTTTTGCAATGTGTTCAGTCTAGTTTCCGATTGGTAAAAATATAAATTTCATTAGTATTGGACCTTTTTTGTTATGTTTGTTCAGGCATAACTTCTTTGTTTATGAACCGATTTTAATGATTCTTTCTGCGTTTGGATCAGTATATCTCCAAAATAGTGAAGATACCTAACTATTTATTTATTTTATGTATGTTCAGCGAGAACTTTTTGCCACGTAGACCGATTTCGATGATTCTTTTTTTTATTGGAAAGGGTGTACCTTAGGGCTGGTCCCATATTAATTTGGTCAAGTTCTGATGATATGATCAATGATGAAATAACATAAATCTCTAATTCTTATGAGCATATAATCGAAATTATAATAAATAAAATCTTTTATAAAAAAATCTTAAAACATTCATTTAAAACCCACTCACATTTCGAGAGAATTTCCATATTTATTAATTGAATTTTATTATCATTTTTTGATTCATTCGCCCGACGCTTTCTCTTACGAGATGCATGCAAGGTATTATATGAAGTCATTATTAATAACATCACTAAAAAGAGAAAAATAATAATAATTTTTATAAAAAAAATTAAAACCGACTTCAAAAAATTAAATGCAACAAATAAAATAATAAGAACTCAAAAATCAAATAAAATGCACTAAAATTTATAAAATAATTATCTAATTTAGTTACAACTAAACGACGAAATATTAACATGAAATCACTTTTTAAAGTCGGTGCTAAATAAAGTACTAGTATATAAGCGAGCTTACCCGCCAAACGTACTAAGATCCGTCGAGTTCGATTCATAAAATGTATATTTTTGGCACTGACTTCAAAAGTAATTTCATGTCAATATTTCGTCGTTTAGTTGTAACTAAATTAGATAATTATTTTATACCTTTTAGTGCATTTTATTTGATTTTTGAGTTTTTGTTATTTTATTTGTTGCATTTAATTTTTTTGAAGTCGGTTTTATTTTTATTTTTTTTATTTTAAATTTATTTCGATTTAAAATGCCGGTGTGAAAGAGCTTCAAAGAGGCCATTTTTACCTCGCTTTATATTAGCTTCCTGGGGGTCGGATAGGCTAGGTGGTAGCGTCTCAACCTGCTAACAAAGTGGACCCGGGTTCGAATCCGACTCAAGGCATCCGGCTAAAATCTGACCCCGGGGTAGAGACAAATTTAAATAAAATAAATAGTATCCTAAATTGGCTTATGTCTAGAAAAGCCGAAAAGCCAAAAAAAATAATTATTAGCTTCCCCTGTATGTATCTATCTACCTATCTATGTATTTATTTATCTATGTGTCATTGTGACTTTTGATCTGTTAAATAAAATAAATAAAATTTTGGGCTGGCCCCTCCATCGTGAAAAGAACAGAGTAGAAGGAAAAGAAGCCGGGATCACGAGCCAATCTCAGAAAAATTAGATACAATTCAATATCCAATTTACTAAGGTTTTAGGGGCTTCGAGCAGTGGTAAATTCTCCGCGCGATAAATTCGGTTAAATTTATCTCCCACTTAAATTACAAGAAATTAACAATTAACAAACAAGAAAGAAAAAAAAAGAAAAATGTATGCTCATTAACAAATAACACGATCATAGATTTCCATCAAAAGACAAATCGTAATTTAAATAACTCCGAGCAAAACCCGATACCAGGAGCAAACGACGCATTAGCCTCCCCGACATTTGCCATAAGTTGTTAAGGAAACCTGGTCAAAATTTTAACAAGGATGGTATGACCTTTCTCTACCTCAGGTAATCTCTGCTTGTGAGAACTAAATAAAAATTTTCACAACTAAAACAAAAGGGCAATAGGACTTGACAAAATTTATAATTGATTTAATCATAATCGTGAGTATCTGAATCTAGAAGCACATGCAGTTCGAATTTAGAACTTGGACAGATAGATAAATAGTCTTACAGATAGACGGAATAAACTCAAGATTCAAAATAATTTTTCACCATATTTCAGACCTCTGAACAAGCCTTTATTGAGCGAATAGACCGAATTCCAGAAGGGCTTGCCTAGCAAACCGATTAAATAGAGGAAAATAATTACAAAAATTATTAAACAAAGGTAATTTTAAAATTATTAATTATTTGGAGTGGAAAATATTTAGAGTAATGTGTGAGGCATCTTGGGGGAGAGGAAGCTTAGCCTCGCCCACGTAGAAACGCGCAAAGGGATAAAAGGAGAAAAATCAAAGCAGAGAATAGAAAATTCCAGGCCAAGGAGAGCGAAATTGACTTCAATTCAGCCGTTGTTCTCAGCTAAGATGGTGCGGATGTCCGATTCTGTCAGGAAAAAGAAAGGGAGTGACGTCAGACCAAAGCTACCACTATACATACCCTTACTCCTTGATCTTTCATCTCACTCATTCAGACGGGAAAGTCGTGTGTTCCAATTGTCTGCGAATTCTTGAATCTCCTGAGATGTCACAAGGAGACAACCAGTTAATTGAATTTGCACGTAGACAACCACCAACAAACCTGATTTGATACTAATTGGAGTCTCCGCCCCCCCCCCCCAAAAAAAAATATCTTAACTTGTATTAATCTAGAGCAGGAGTCTGCAAACTGGGGTAAATTACACCAGGTGAGATAAAAATGAAAACTTTGCAGGTAATATGGGCTCAATAAACATAAATAAAATTAAGTAAATAAAAATCCCACAAGCCGAAGACTATATTCAAAATTAAATTACACCTTCATCAAAAAAACCTAATTTTATTTTATTTTTCAATAACCTAAGGAAAAACAAATTTTCAATGAAATTATTTTGTTCTATCTATAATGAGTATTTTATTAATTTTATGAAGCTTATTAGATAATATCGTTGGCTTAGGGTCGGTTGTATGTCGCAAAGTAAATGCTATTTACCACTAACACAGGGTAGATGGTAAAAAGCATTTACTTTGCGACATACAACCGGCTTTTAGAGTGTAAACCTGCTAACTCCATTTTTATCATATATGACATATTAATACCGTTCGAATGAAATAGAAATGCAGCATCGTCCAAGTAAAATTGCTACTTAAAATTACGATCGTAAGTTGTAGAAAAAAATTGTGAAAAAAAGTTTCTTTCAATAACAACAATATTAAATTTTGTTTGTTTTTTCTCTGCCCTATAAAATGTCCTTGTTGGGAGTTAGCAGGTTTAGACTCTAAGGCGACGGTATATATTTTTTAATATTTTATATTCATGTTATCGAAATTTATTTTGGGAAAAAAGCTGAAAAAGTTCCCAGGCCCTTGATCTAGGAATTCTAGACTTTCTAGAGCAGGCTTGTCCAACCCGCGGCCCACGGGCCTCATGCGGTCCAAGCTATCAATGTGGCCCGACAAAAAATCGCAAACTTACAAACTTCATGAGATTGCGACTAAAAATTCCAGTGATATTAATAAAAATATAATATTTTTATCATCATCATCATCATTGAGTATACAGTCCTAAGACTGGTTTGATGCAACAATCCGTCTCCACTCGACTCTGTCCCCCGCCAGCTGTTTGACCTCTCTAAATGTCTGGCATCCTATATCCCCAATTATTTGGTTGAAATATTCTAATCTGGGTCTTCCCCTTTTCTTTCCCACCTCCCCTCCAAGATATCCCTAAGCAGTCCCCCATGTCTCAGTGTGTGCCCCATCATCTGACCTCTTCTCGTCTTCAGACTCTTCCACAAGGTTCTTCTTTCTCCGATTCTTCCAAGAACTTCTTCATTTGTAATTTTATCCATCCATTTGATATTCATCATTCTTCTGTAGCATCACATTTCGAAAGCCTCTAATCTCTTTCTCTCCGCTTTTCTAATTGTCCAGGTTTCACACCCGTACATGGCTATGCTCCATACATATGTCTTCAATAGCAACTTCCTGTTTTCTAAGCTGATTGAGGGGGAGCATAGTAGTTTTTGTTTTGAATTAAACCCCATTTTTGCTTGGGCAATTCTCGATTTAATTTCGTTTTCGCTCCTCCCATCCCATGTTATTTTACTTCCTAGGTAGCGGAATTCCTTAACTCCTTCTAGGTTTTCTTGGTTAATTTTGATGCATTCCTGTCTCGTTTGTTCTTTTTTGTACATACTAGGACCTTGGTTTTATTCTTGTTTATTTTCATTTTGATTTCTTCTATTAGGATTTGGTTAATTCCATTCAAGGCGTCCTCTAATTCTTTTTTATTGCTTCCTAGAAGGGCAATGTCATCGGCAAATCTTAACATAGCGATCTTTTGACCTTGGATTTCGATACCTGTATCAATTTTGTCTTTGAATTCTTTAATCGCTTCTTCTATGTATAAGTTGAAAATCATGGGTGACAGCATACATCCTTGTCTTACACCTTTTTTTATTTTGGCTTCTCTTTGCTCATCTCCAATATTTATAATTGCCGTCTGGTTTTGATATAGATTGTAGATTAGTCTTCTCTCCTGAATTTTATTCCCGCCTGTTTTAATATTTTAAACATAATTTCCCAATTGACGTTATCGAATGCTTTTTCTAGGTCTATGAATCCGATGTAGACAGATTCTTCCCTGATAAAAGCCCTTTCTATTATTAGTCTAAGAGAGAAATTGCTTCTCGGGTGCCTCTGTTTCTTCTAAAGCCGAACTGGTCTTCCCCCAGATTTTCTTCAACTCTTTGTTCTATTCTTCTTTGGATTATTTTGGTTAGGATTTTGGAGGCATGTGAGGTTAGGCTAATGGTCCTGAAATTTTCACATTTATCCGCGCCTGTCTTTTTGGGAAGTGTGACTATTTTGTTTTTTTCGAAATCTTTTGGGATGATTCCCAATTTATAGATTTTGCTAATTAGTTCAAAAAGTTTGTCACGTGCCTTTTCCAAAAATAGTCTCGCCGACCTCTCCCCAACATTATCGGCCAATCACTGTGAACTCTGTCAGTCGCTCGGCAGCTCAGCAGGGTCCTCCTGCATAGACTGGAGGGCACTGTTGAGCTGCGGGGTGACCAGAGGGGCTTCATCAAAGCTGATGGTTGTGCTGAGAACACTCAGGTCCTGGGGGCTGTTATCAGGGATGCGAGGTGTCAGGTTAAAGAGCTACACGTCGCGTCCCTGGACATATCGAAGGCATTTGACACGATTAAACATCAGCCTCTTATGGATATCCTGGGTGATCTCTTGGACCCTCTCTCTTCTCTGTGGTCAGGTCGATGTATATAGGAGGAACAACATCTATCCTCCATGAGGGCTCACGATCTGATCTCTTCAAGACCGGCCGGGGTGTGAGGCAGGGGACCCTCTCTCTCCCTTTCTTTTCAACTTGGCGGCAAAACACATACTAGATCAGTTGTCCCCGGACATCGGCTATGACCTCGGGGGTGTACGCGTCGGATCCCTTTCCTTTGCTGACGACGTCGTTCTTGTAGCGGCGTCTTCTCGCGGATTGGGGTCCCAGCTTCGCGCCTTCGAGTCGGCTGCTGCTGCACTGGGGATGCGAATTAATGCCGCCAAGTCCGTGGTGCTCTCGCTGGTGCCTGCGGGGGGCAGGAGAATCCGTGTTAGTACAGACACCGACTTCAGGGTGGATGGTGGACGCCTTACCCCTTTGGAGGTGGGTGATTCCTTTCCCTACCTTGGAGTCCGCCTGGACAGCTCGGGCGTTGTCACCCCGGGGTGGTCGGTGGAGCCACTTCTGGAGAGGGTGAGGGGGGCCCCTCTTAAGGCCTCGCAAAAGCTGGAGATCGTGCGCCTTCATATCATCCCGTCGGCTATTCACCCCCTCGTGTTGGGGGGGAGTACATTCGGCCAACTTACAACGGCCGACAAAAAGGTTCGATCATTTGTCAGATCGATCCTTAAACTCCCCCGCGACACGCCAGAAGCTTACTTCCACGCCAAAATACGGGATGGCGGACTCGGACTGCCATCCCTGGGGAGCATGATCCCACTCTTGGTGCATGCCCGACTCAGTAGAATGAGGCAATCCGACTACCCGGCGGCCAGAGCGGCCGCTGAGTCGGTCACATGCATTCGGAGGTTAGCTTGGGCCGAACGGGTCTTGCGTAAGTTCGGCGGCGTGGAGGGTGTTGCGGCTTACTGGCGCGAGAACTTATACGGTAGTGTCGATGGCCGGGATTTGGAGATGTGCGCGGGAGCAAAGAACTCATATAATTGGATGCTGCGCCCAGGAGTAATTAAAAACAATACTTTTATAGAATTTTGTAGGCTGAGATCGGGGTCCCTTCCTTCAGCCGTAAGAACCAGCAGGGGAAGACGGCCGGAGGGGCCCCCGATGTGCCGGGCTGGGTGCAGACGAACTGAGACAACGGCGCACATCATCCAATGTTGTGATAGGACCGCGGATGGGCGGGTTAAGAGGCATGACGCGGTGGTACGATGTCTGGCCGATGATTTGATCAAAAAGGGAATGCGTGTCGAGTTGGAGTACTTGTACTCCAGCTCGGCAGGCAATAGAAAGCCAGACATCGTGGCAAAGGATGCGTCGGGGGTGGTGTGGGTTTTGGACGTCCAGATCGTCTCCGCGCTTGCAGGACTGGGTGTTGCCCACCGAAACAAAATAGAAAAATATAGGGGCAACTCCAGTCTGGTGGACAATATTGCGGAGCGATTTGGCGTCGGGGCGGGCTCGGTCAGGGTCGAGGCCATCACACTCTCGTGGAAGGGAGTGTGGTGGCATAAAGCGGTGGGGCCCCTCATCGCCCTGGGTATGTCGCAAAAAACAATAAATAATTTGACATATAGGGCGATGAGGGGATCTCTCCTTAATTTTTACACTTTCAGCAGAAGAACATATAGAGCGGGTGGCGTATGATTATTAATTGTAAATACAAAAAAAAAAAGAAATGTGAAATGTGAGTCAGGATTAATCCTGGCTCTCTCATCCACCCGCTCTGAATCTGAATTAATTTGTTCTGAAGCTGAAAGTGTGAAGTTTGTGTAATGAACTATTATCTTTGTAAGAGGCGGCCCGCTCCTCGGAGGCCCAATAAACAAAATTAGTAAATATGAGTAATTAATTTTTGAATTTAACATGTTATTTTGCAATGAGATAATCATAAAGTGATTCTTAAATAATTTTATTTATTCAAGCATGTATTTTCAAGTATAAAGCACACAAAGAATGAAAATATTTGATTAGCATTTTGAGAATTCACTGAGAATTCCTTTGAGCCAAATATCGACGGATTTATGTCCCAAAAACAATGACACCTTTTCACTATAATTTTATGTTGCTGATTTGTCTCTTACTTTTATAGTAAAAAATTTATAAAATAACAAAGCTTAATTTCTTAAGTATATTAAGTACGTATTTTAAGTTTTTTTTGCTCAACGGTTATTATTAGCGTTAGTGTATTTTATGTGTGGCCCAAAACAGCTCATTTTCTTCCAATGTTTCTTCCAGGGAAGCTAAAAGGTTGGACACTCCCAATCTAGAGGTTGATTTTTTTATTCATCTTTTAAAGTTATAAATAAATACAAATAAAATCCCTTGAATCGAATCGCCTCAAGTGAATAAACATTTATGGAGTGTGATAAAATAATAAAAAAGTATAGGTACATTATTAACTGTAAAATAAGAAGTTAATTATATTTAATTGATTAATGTATTAAAATTGATTCAAATATCTATGACTATGAGTGTAATACAAATGAATAATGAAATGTTCTCCATTTCATAAAATTAAAACAACATTGTATTTATGAATATAATTCAGGTCTAGAAGCTATTTTACTCTCACTTATCTTCTTATACTCTACAATGTTTAAATTCGCTCTTTACTCGAATATATGGCTTTCAGAGGGGCCTCCTAAAATTCTCTTGCCATTCTGGAATTCAAAAGAGATCAATACAACCATTATAAGGTGCACACTAGATGGATCAAAGAACGTCTCCACCATTTACCTGTATTAAAGATACTACCAAACTATGTATTTGTACTGATGAGTTAAAGTCAATAATCTTTAAAGCTTCATTTGTAAAAAACACCCTGTTTTTATTTACATTTATAGTGTTAGCTAGAGGATTCGAGGTAAAGGCTGGTCATAAATATACATTTAATTTCGTATAGATAAATAAACCATCGCAATTTGAAAAGTACAGTAAAAGATTATTTACTTGCGAAGAGGCTCCCTGTTCTGTGATGAGTGGGTGGATATCTGCTGATTCTGATATTTCTTTTTCTTCAATACTTTTAAGTGCCTTGCTCAAGTCCCAGCCCTCGAAAGGACCACTTGACAAAAAAATCTTGAACTATTCTTCAAGATTTGCCAATTAAATTTTGAAGTAATTTTAATTTTTTCAAACTTTAATATACTCATTAAGCCCCACTTACTAGATCCGTGAATTGAGTCAAGATTTTTTAACTTTTATTTTTTGCTTTTTCGTATTTAGAAAGGTTGAAATGTGAAGAAAAATCATATTTTAACCATTTTTTTTTATTATCTGCATATGTTTGTCGAGACAAAGTTCATCACGAATTTTAGACAAAAATATTAATAACTTTAAAATAACCTGATATTTAATGAGATACTTTAATCATAATCTAGTACCTGGAGCCAGCGAGCGATGCACGTTATAACTCAAAAACAGTGCATTATATGAAAAAGTTTCAAATAAAAGTTTATTTATATCAAGGTGGGAAACTAAACTAAGCTATTGTTTGTCGACCTAGAACAAGCTTTCAAGGGTATTTCAAGGTCAACTTCTGTTTTTTAAATGGAAACGTATGTGTTTCTGTACATATTCTTAATTCAGAAAAAAAACAGAACAACTTTTATTAGAACTATTTTTTATACACATCAAATAAAAATAAATTTTAAATCAATTAGATCTCAAAAAGAATCCTGATAATTATTTTTAACAATCATTCAACGTAATTATCAAATAATAATTATTAAATAAATAATTTAATAATTTAATAATTTGCGACGCTATTCTGAGACATTCCAGAGTGTATTGCAAGACTTCTGGATGAATTCCAGTTTCAATTTGTTATTTTGGCCTTTACATTTCCTAATTTTTTTTTAATAGATTTACAACACGATAAAATGAAGCACCTGAGGGCAAAATTATTAAATTAATTAAGTTGAATGATTGTTAAAAATAATTATTAGGATTTTTTTTGAGATCTATTTAATTTAATATATATTTTTTTTATTTAATGTCGTATAAAAAATAGTTCTAATAAAAGTTGTTCTGTTTTTTTCTGAATTAAGAATATGTACAGAAACACATAGGTTTCCATTTAAAAACAGAAGTTGACCTTGAAATACCCTTGAAAGCTTGTTCTAGGTCGACAAACAATAGCTTAGTTTGGTTTCCCACCTTGATATAAATAAACTTTTATTTGAAACATTTTTTCATATAATGCATTGTTTTTGATTTATAAGACTGTCTCAAGATAAAATAAAAGCTCACCTGGTACCTACCAAATTTAAGCTCATTAATTGAGAATTTTTACACTTTTTCTTGATTTTACACCCTGATTAGTTTTGATTGACACTCTATTTCTTTAATCCAGTAAGTTTTATTTTATCAGAATTTCGTTTAGTAGTGTACAGCGGAAAATCAGGGAAGGTATGATTATATTAAAAATTATTTCTTTTTCATTACATAAATTGAAGAATAATAAATAATTTGTATTTTTTGATTTCATGAGGACATTCTTCTAAATGTTTCAGATCACATTAATGCCTCTTCAACAAAATAAATTGAATGATCGGGACCTGGATAAGATGTTTCAAGTTCTTCTGGACGGACTGGGAGAAAACGCTGGATTGGATGAGAAGAAGAAAATTGTAAATTCTATCCTCCCTGTGCATAAATACAAATTGCTGCATAGGTTTATCTCGAATAGAGGGCTTAGCGAACAAATCCGATTGAATTGCTTGTCTATTTTCCTTAACGAGAATACAAAATATTTCAGCTTTGTACGACTAACAAGAAATCAAACTACTGTCAAGAATATTTTGGAAATGATTCCGAGATACTGTCCGAATATCGAAACAATTGATTTTCGAGGTTTATGGAATCTATATGAAAACAAAGAGAGCTTTAAAACCTTTCTGAAACAAACCCTAAGCTTGAAATATCTCCGGGTAGATTTTCTAGGAATAGAAGATGGGTATGCAACAGATCATCTTTTACTCAAAGAGGATTTTGACCTGCATCATCCTGATGTTCAAAGGGGACTTTTAAAAATCGATTATATAGACGCAATAGGATTGACTGCATCAGACTGTGCCAGACTTTTAAATCTTCTACCTAATTTGAAAAGTTTAGGCATATTTCAACCATTAGGACCACTGTTATCCCGTATTAGTGATGAAAATGTTCTTATCAAAATTTTTTTTTAAATTAACGGAATTTTATGATAGAGAAACAAGCTTTTTTTTTGGCTTTTCGGCCATGGTAGCCATAAGCCATTTACGATACTATTTATTTTTATTTTTAAATTTGTCTCTACCTCGGGGGTCAGATTTTAGCCGGATGCCTCGAGCCGGATTCGAACTCGGGTCCTCTTGGTTAGCTGGCTGACATGCTACCACCTAGCTTACCCGACCCCCCCGAGAAACAAGCTTAAGCACTTTAGAACGATTAATTAAATTTTGTCCAAGATACGTCTACTTGATCCACAACAAAATGTGATCGAAAATCTACGAAAATTTCCATTACTCACGGAAATACAAATACAATCTTTAAATCCCGATGATTTTGAGGAAATAATAAACTTACTAAATCAACAACTTGGGAAACAAATTAAAATTTTGGATTTAGTTATCCCGGTCCAGTTGGAACTTGCGAAAAATATTATCCATGAGTTATGCCCCGAATTAATTACATTAAAAATTACTCCTAGAAATTAGTGAAATATTAAAATTAATCAAATTATGTCCAACTATTAAGATGACTTCCAAATCTCTCCTATCCAAAAAATTATTTTCTTATAAGGAGTGGAGAGGGGGGGAGGTCACTTTACTGAATAATTTATTTTTGTTATTCTTAATATTAATTCCACTTTTACTCATTCATTTGTAATCAATTTGTGATTAATAAAATAAATTATTTAATGTATTTTTCTGTTCCTTTTTATTTTAGAATTTCAATTATTTCTTCTTTGTAATACTAGTAGTATTTCTTTTAAATAATTATCAAGATTTTTTCATTATTATCAGAGATGTACAAGATATCTCATAAAAAGTATCTGGAATATAAGTTACAAGATATTTTTAGGTAAAGTATTTGAGATATCAAATACAAGATAGGTACTTTTGTAAATGCTATTTGAAATACTACACTACCGGCCAAAAAACCCAACACTTTTTTTTTTTTTAATGATATTGAGAGTGAGAAGGAGATACACCAGAAGGTGGATCCCCTAAAGGCCTGTATGGGCTGGCCCTCCATCGTGAAAAAAGAACAGAGTAGAAGGAAAAGAAGCCGGGATCACTAGCCAATCTCAGAAACTTAGATACAATTCAATATCCAATTTACTAAGGTTTTAGGGGCTTCGAGCAGTGGTAAATTCTCCGCGCGATAAATTCGGTTAAATTTATCTCCCACTGGATTTTTTATAAAAAATAACTAATAAAATGTATTTTTAATGCAATGAAATTGAATAAACTTTTAATATCATATATTTTTAACCTTTCTTAATAAGTGTAACACAAATGTCAAAACAACTTTAGAATACTCATTTAATAAGTTAAAAAATATAAAATTCTTTCACATTAAAATAAGATGAATGTATATACGAAATAGTCCTAGGAACATATACTGTATTTTATATTAAAGAAAAACGTAGTATTAGCTCTTTGTTAAACAGTTATTTCTCATTTGATAACGTTGTGTTTGGAAATCTTTTGATAAAGACAAGATGGCGGTCGAGCTTCCACTTCTCTCCGCTTCAGGGGACAATTCCCTCGCCTAAGTTCTAATATAAGCTTACAGGCACTCCCTATTTCCCTGAATAATACATAGATAATGTAAACCATAGAGTAATATAGAGTGGAAGGCTCCATAAGCAGACAATGTATTTTAGCGTATACGAGTTATAGAGCTCTCTGGCGGCTCGGAATGAGCAATAAAATGGCGGGAACTCTTTTTTAACATGGGCTCTTATGGGGAACTTCCTCTCTACCTCATACTCTTTCGTTTATACCATGAGTTGTATTTTTGAAAAAAAAATTCATCTTATTTTCAAAAAAAGATGCTCAAACTTTCAGGTTAATTATTTTAAATAAATTTTGTTTAAAAGAATGAATTTAACTTGTTTTGTAAAAAAAAGCCAGATTTCCTGCTAGCCGTCAGATGAGATTTCTTCAAGCTAGATGCAGTTAAAATAATCCAGATCTAGCGGGAAATCCGCTAAAATGGCATCTTAAGCATAGAGTAATATAGAGTGGAAGGCTACCGTATACCGAAAAAGCGCTCTCTAGCGACTGCAGGGCGAAAACTCTTAGCTCTTAAGAGCTATCCAAAGATCATAGAACATTCAAAGCCTTTGTCATAGATAAAAGATACATACCCTTTATGTTATATATATATTAGAGTGTCCCAAGCCTAGAGGGGTGATTTTTTTTCTTTAAATTTTATACGCATACCCTCTATTTTTTTTCTATTTGATCTTAATAACATAAATAAAAAGTATTTTTGCAATAGGATAATGATGATAATCCATGCCGACTTGAAGTTGAAGATTAGATGGAGATCTTGTACAGGAATGACATGGAATTATTTGTTAATTTATTTTTCTTTTGTTAAATAATACTCCACTGTTTTTAAAATGCTATTTAATAATATTTTACATTAAAACAAATATTACTGCGGATACTTCTTTTCAATGTTTGTTTTTTACAATCCGGAGCTCTTTAGAGGGAATATATCGTTTTCCATGGATCGAGAAATTTTCTTTGACTAAATTTCCCACAATTTTTGCTTTTGTTTCAAGATCCACATCATCATCGAAAAGTGATAAAAGAGCTACTTCATCAGTCAAATATCACAAATGCTGGGTAAACTTCTGCAAAGTAGCCTTCGAAATAGTTTTATTTATTTTTTCGTAAGCTTTCAATGATTTCAAAAAGCACAAATCTCTGTCGAGTGTTTTAACTGCCAAGATGCACTGAAGCCATGATTTGAACTATCTTATCACAATAAATAAACAGTCATCTAACAGTGCTGCTTTGCCTTTGTTAGTTAGTTTAATCTGAGAAATGAGTAACGCTATCTTTAGGGTATAAATTTCTCTAGCCATCCATCGAGCTTGGAGCATAGCAACCGGAGGTCTGATTTTAAATTTTCTGTCTGTATCTCCACCTAAAAATATTATGGAAAGCTCTATTAGTTCTCGATAGTCATCTCTGGAAATTACGCAGTTAAGTTCAGTACTGTAAAATTCAAGGAATTTTTCAATTTCGAAAACGGTTATGTACGATTCTATCTTTTCTCTATAGCATTCTATTTTAAGGGCATCAACTTTTTACCAACCATCTCTGAAATTTTTAAAGAGTGGAATATCTGGGATTTTGTGGTCACTTCTTTGATTTTTACTTCAAATGCACTTTTTAACACCAACTCGTACATATGATGATGGCAAGCAAAAATAATTTTTATAGCTTCTGCACGTTCCTTTCTTTTTTCCGTTGGTATTCTTTGAATAGAGGACTTACTTATATTATATTATATATATTGGCTGATTTAAACCGAAATTTACTATAATAACTAAATAAGTTTTGAATTTCGTATTTTTGAGATCGTTAAGTTATTGATACCAAAAGAATAGAGATCAAAAGTTTTTGTAGGACTTTTCCGACTCTGGAGATATCAAAATACACATTTTTCATATTCATAAACGTGAGAGAATAATAATGTTGAAAATGCTTTTTGAATTTGCATTCTCTCATTTTTTTTTTTTTTTTTAATGCAATCGAATGCAAGAAGGGGTGCACCAGTAAAGATGCAGCTCCTATGGATCTCGAAAGACTCTTGCATTACCGAAGAGAGGGGACAGTTGATTAAGTGAGAGGGTGTAGACGTAGGTGTCTATGCACTCCGGTTTTGAAGGTTTGAAGATTATAAGTGCTGGGAAAGATGGAGGCTGGGAGAGAGTTCCAGTTCCTTGAAGTCATGGGGATATATGTAATGGCGAATGAAGTGGTCCGGCACTTTTCTAATTTGACCGCGAGAGAGTGTTGGGAGTCGGCAAAACGCGTGCTCGTGCAAAGCATGCTTTGGGGGGAATTATTGATTTTATCTCATCAGAGCACCTGCCGTGATAGTATCTATAGAAAAGGGAAAGGGCTAGAGACATTTCTTCGATGAGCCAGCGAGTCGAGGGAGTCGGTGAGGGTAGAATCGTCAATTAGCCTGACGGCTCGTTTCTGAATTGCATCCAGGGTAGCAAGAGAATATTTTGAGGCTCCTCTCCATAGATGAGAGCCGTATTCGAGACAGGGGCGGATTTGGGCCTTGTAGATGGTGAGAAGTTGTGGGGGTTTGTAAAATCGCTTTGACCTGAATAAGAAGCCAATCTTCCTTGCTGCAGATTTGCGCCACAGAGGAGATGTGTTCATTCCAAGACAGGTCAGATGCGACAGAGACGCCCAACATGGATAGGTTGTCACACATTTTCAGGGTATTCGAATCGAAGTGAATATCAGGGAAATCTTTATTTTCGCGCCTAGAAATTAGACAACATTGAGTCTTGTTTGAATTAAAGAATTGAACTAAATTTTGAGAGCCCCATTTATTCAGTTAGTCTAGGTCGAGAGTAATTGAGGAGGCAACATTGATTCGATTATTCGGGAGTGAGGGTTTGCCGTGTAGAGTGCTATCGTCGGCGTAACAATGAGTGGGGTTTGCCGTTTGATCGATAAGGTCGTTTATATAAATTAGGTAGAGTGTGGAGGAGATTACAGAGCCTTGGGGAACACCAGAGTTTGTGGAGAACGATTCAGATGATGTTCCATCCACCACAACTTTTATACTTCGGTTTGTCAGAAAGCTTTCTATCCATTTGCGAAGTGTTGGTGTGAATCCAAAGGCTGGCAATTTGGCAAGAAGATTTTTGTGCCAAACCTGGTCAAAAGCTTTGGAAATAACAAGGGCTACAGCGAGGGTTTCTTTTCCGGCCTCTAGAGTATTGTTCCAGGTGTGGGTGACATATGTTAAGATGTCGCCTGTGGAACGATTTTGTCTGAATACATATTGACTATCGTGAATTAATTTATTGTTTTCTAAGTGAGAAAATACCATAATTATCAACTCACTACAGTAGGTTTTATAAAATTTCTCAATGGGCGTCAGGTTGGCCGAGTGGGTAGAGATTGCCTAGGGAGTAAAACGCCCAGTTTAAAGCCCAGCTCACTATAAAAGTTTGTCCAGTTATAATCCGACCCCTACCAATTTAGACCCACATATTTACACTAACATATAAACATATGATCCGTTTATTTTGAAAGTCTATTTTTTGGTTATTTCAAGATATTTATATTTATATCAATACATATATTTATATATTTCTTTTGAAAAATTCATGAAGATATTTTACTTCATAAAGTGCGATATTATAAATATTAAAAGAAGACATTTATGTCTAACTAAAGCTGGCATTATAACACATTTACAATTGAACTTACATCACTTTCAAAACAAACAGCTTACCTACTTAGGATTCTACCAAATATACATACAAAAATAAAGTAAAAAATCTCTTGAATGAAAAAGCCATTTTTTCTTATAAGACCTATAATGACTCAAAAATTTTCAACATTTTCTTAATGGTACGCCTTAGTTTTTTTATTACCAAAAATTAAATTTTTCGAGCGTTATATTTTATTTTAAGAAAGGAAATTTTTTTATCTTCTTTAATGCAAGAGATTTATTTCAGCTTATTATTTATGTGATAATAATAATCTAATTCGTAATTATTTAAGTAGAATTTGTTGAAAAATTCGATTTTTGGTAATAAAAATGGTTTTATTTTTTAACTATGGCGTACCTTTAAGAAAATTTTTGAGTCATTATAGGTCTTATAAGAAATGTAAAAATGATACAATCATAATTTTGCTCAAAAAGTATCATGATAAAAATTGAACAAGTAAGAGAAAATAATTTTTTTGGTCATCAATTTATTAAGCTAAAAAATTGGTCCCGAGTGCCAGTAACAGTAATCCGGGCCATCTGACTCACTTGCGAAGTGCGAACCTCTCTGACATATGCAAATGCGTTAAATATTTTACTCAAAGATTTTGTTATCTTAATTTAAAATTAAATAATAAGCAGGTGAGCCAGATAGCCAGGATTGCTGTTACTGATGGCGCTCGGGTTTGATTCCCGAGGGGTGAAAAACAACCCCTCTAACATATAATTAAAAATATTCCATTCCATCAGATTTAATTGATGACACCATCATATGTTTTTCTAAGAAAACCCAAAGAAAAAAATATTTTCGAATTTTTACTCATTTTGTCTTTTTGAAGAGACCGATATAGATTAAGGTCTGACATATTCAGAATATTTCTATTTCTATAGTATCTACAACTACATATCCATAGAATATCATTAAGATATTTACAAAAGGCATTTTAACCTGCTTATCCCCCTACGGCCTTTCTATTTCTTATTTGATTACATCCATTCCATTGATTAATCCCAATTTGCACTTTGATCAATTCCATTTTAGAATGAAATAATTCCATTTTAAAATTGATTAATCTCAATTCGAAAGTGATTAATTTTATTTTGAGATGAACCAATCCTAAATGAAATTGATTAATTCGATTTTAAAATTGAATTATTCCAATTTGAAGTAAAAAAGGCAAACTCTTTAATCTCAATGCACCAAAGCTACATGTGAAATTTCGTTTTGATATCACACTAGTTTTTCAGCTAGCTCGACTACAAAAATTTGCTAACGCACAGATTAAGAGACTAACTAACAGACTAACAGGCATTTTGACAAAACAGTTATTATCTCGTAAAAAATAATTTTTTCGATGTTCACTAATTAGAGCTTTTTTGTAGATCAAAATGCCATGGTGTCGCCCAATTTTTTTTTATGAAAATATGTAGTTTAAGCCGTTTTTGAGATATTTCGAAAAAAAGAACCAAAATTTTTTTTCATGCACTATTACAATATTTGGCCATATCTTGATTGGTAAAGTAAAAATAAAATAAATAGGTTATCTGTAAGTATTTATGTTATTATAATTTATTCATTAGTTTTGTCCAATTATTTATATTAATTCACTATTACTGTATAATCAAAATAACCAAAGTGTTAGAGTCCACATTGAATGTATTCAAGCACGCGCTTATGCAACATTACCAAATGTTTTGACTCCATTTTAATGCAGGTTAACAGAAAATTTTATATGATTTTTTAAAGTAAATATACCTATAAGTAAATTCGACGGTCGATCATACTATATATTTTATTGCAAAAAATGAAACCTGCATGTTTCAAAAAGCTAATTTTGTTTTTTTACTTTTTTTTAACTTTATCTAATCAACTAATAGTAGTATAATTCAAGAGAAAGTGTCAATATCTTAATTTTCCATAAGACTCTGAAAAAATGTTTACAATTTAAAAAATTTTATTTTGAAAAATTTGCACGGTACTTAATGTGTGATTGAAACTTCACCAAAGCATAGATAGACTTAAAGTATTATAAATAAGTTGACGTGTTCTGATGTGGCCATCCATTTGACTTTACCATATAACCTGTTTGTATACAAAATTTGGTTGAGTTTGGTAAATGGCCAAGATTTTCATTTTTTTGACCCTACACCACACCACCCGCCCCCATTTTGGGCGGTTAGTTTTTGCATTTTTAAACTTCTGGGGTCCCACTGATTATATATACAAAATTTGATTGAGTTTGGTAAATGACCAAGATTTTCATTTTTTGACCCTACCCCCCCCATTTTGGGCGGTTAGTTTTTGCATTTTTAGACTTCTGGGTCCCACTGATTATGGATACAAAATTTGGTTGAGTTTGCTCAAAAGGCATAGATTTTTAATTTTTAACCCCCCCCCTCCACCCCCTTAATTTTGGGTCGATATGCACCAAAATCTAATAAGCTCTTAATCTCAATGGACCAAAACTACGTGTGAAATTTGGTTTCGATATTCACACTAGTTTTTGAACTAGCTCGTCAACAAAAATTTGGTAACGCCCAGACAACCAGACAACTAGACTAACAGACATTTTGACAAAACAATTATTATATCGAAAAATATAATTTTTTCGATGTTCACTTATTAGAGCTTTTTTGTAGAGCGAAATGCCATGGTTTTGCTCAATTTTTTAAATCAAAATAGTTTCAGCCGTTTTTGAGATATTTTGAAAAAAAGAAGGAAAAAACACCACTTTTTTCATGCACGATTACAATACTTGACCATATCCTGTATGGTAAAGTAAAAATTAAGTTATAGTTATAATCTAATAATTTTTATTTAACATTGACGGCAAAAGGACCTCCCTTAATAACTGAAACTAAAATTGACAATATTCGAATTAGAAGAGTTCAAAAAGTGCATTTCCTGTGATGCCATTTCAAAACTTATTTTATATACGTGAAAGAAAGAAAAATCCTGCTAGGTACTCGCTATGTACATACATAAAAGGTTTTTCTATAAAGGGTCGACGTATCGAGCGAGAGCTAGTGATTGAAAGAAAAGGAAAAGATTAGCATTAAGTTGTTTCTAGTGGATGGTCAGGGATTTCATTTGGTGTGTGATTTGCGAATGTTGATTGAAGTTCATTGATCAAAGGCCCGGGTCCAATCCATTCAAGCTCTGCGAACAGAGGGAAAGAGATCGATGCTTAAAGCTCCCAGTTCATATTCTCATCCACCCACACATTCAACTCGAGATACGCACACACCTAGTCCAAAATATATCGACGCACACTTTACAACCACTCCCACATTCCCACACATCAAACCATGCTTGGCAGCCGTTTATTGAATATTTCGTACACTCAATATTTAGATCAGATTTTCTAGGAGAAGAATGCCGAATCTAGGAGTGGCATGTACGAAATAATGATGGCACGAAAAGAATTTACCTTTTATACATAACTTTTTGGAAATTATTTTATTAATTACATGTCGATAGAAACCTCCCAGACATATCATTCGATTCAAACCCACTGGAATTCAGGGATAAAATTTTAATGCTAGGCGTCACACTAGGGTCTGACCTTTCTTGGAATGACCATATCTCAACCACTGCTAAAGCTGCAGCTCGCAAGCTTGGTCTCCTATTTAGGTCTAGACGCTATTATACTCCCAGTCAACTTCTTACACTGTATAAGGCTCAAATTTGATCCAGTCTCGAATATGGCCCTCATCTGTGGAGAGGGGTCTCCAAGCATTCTCTTGCCACACTGGATCCAATTCAGAAGCGAGCCATTAAACTAATAGGAGACCCGGCCCTAACTAACTAAGTCGACTCCCTGGCTCATCGAAGAAACGTTTCTGCTCTTTCCCTGTACTACAGATACTATCATGGTGTCTGTTCAGTCGAGCTGAAATCAATTATCCCCCCTAAAGTCCTCTTTAAGAGAAACACGCGGTTTTCGAAAGCTCAACACCCCTTCGCTGTCAAGTTGGATAAAAATCGAACAAGCGCTTTCGCTAACTCTTTTATTTCTATTACCTCCAAAGACTGGAACTCGCTCCCACCCACCGTCTTCCCTGCGACTTATAACCTTCAGCTGTTTAAGACCAGTATCCACAGATACCTTCGTCCCTTATCCACCCCATAAAAACCCTTCTTCTTCCTCTTTTCACGATGGAGGGGCCAACCCAGGCCTTTAGGGGATGCACCTTTTTGGTGTAACTCCTTCTCTCATCATTTTCATTAAAAAAATTATATTATTTGCAACACATAAAAACTAATATAAAACTAAAGGTTTGAGCATCTTTTTTTGAAAATAGTTGGAATATTTTTCAAAAAATCAGCTCGAGTTAAGATTAACCAATGTATATTAAAAGAAAGAATTTAATTTTTAGGACAAATTCTAGAACTTCAGTAGAAATATTTTTTATATTGCAATATCAGAGGGGATTCATCCCCTCAGGAGTCGAACCTGAGAACTAACATGCTTACCGGGCAGTCAGCTCACCCCTCGAGATAAAAAGTTGAGGAGACTGCCCGGAAAACATGTTAGTTCTCCGGTTCGACTCCTGAGGAGATGAATCCCAATATAAAAAATATTTCTACTGAAATCCTAGAATTTGTCCTAAAAATTATTTCTTTTAATAAAAACTAATGCTTCTATTTTTTATTGTGAATTAATTTGATTTATCTTCAAGTTTAAACATCTTTTGGCAGGGTGACTTGGTAGAATGAAACGGAAATGAAGAGAGAAAGAAGTAGAAATCGTATTTGAGTGAGAGAAAGCGTCCATTACCCCATCCATATATGCGCATAATATATTCTCTATCCAGATTCTGAGGAGCTAGTTTGTTCTCCACAAAAAAACTGAGTTTTTTCCTTTGAGTGTGATACATCTTTACTTCAATTGTTATTTAAAGATGCAGAAAACAAATTGACTTCAAAGGTGCCCTAAAAATGATAAAACAATTAATTTTATTATTTTATTCTTTTTAATCCACCTCTACGAAATCATTTTTTTATTTACTGAGAATATAAAGCATGAATATTCTTAGCAATGTTGTTATAGTATTAACTGAACTAAATGAAATTTCTAAATTTACAATCTATCATGTGTTATACCCAGGGCCGTCTTAAACTAGGCTGGGGCCCTTGGGCACACAAGAATTTGGGGCCCTTTTGGAAAGTAAAAAAAGCGAATTATAATAACATTTTTTTTACTAAGTATGACCATTTATTATAGGTAATCAAATACAGTATGATATAATATGTCATTAATGATATTAGAATGCTGCTGGTTTTTTGGTTACGATTACGATAACGGTTTCTTTCGGGATTTCTGTTGAGCAAAATCTTCTATTATAAAGTTGATACAATTTTGATGGCTGTATATGTATATAATTAAGTAATGGAGAGGGATTCAGCCAATGGGTAGCTCTGCTGAATAAAAAACTCCCAATTATGGAAAACGTTTCGGCTTTAATTAAATAATGCCATCATCAGTTACTAAGAGCTGAAAAAGCGATAGAGCACACATGTAAAAATACAATAAAATTTTTTACAAAAAATCCAAACTTGTTAATTACAAAATTATATCTTACAGTATTAGCGACACAATTAATTTTATAAATAAATTGTCCGCAGGCAGAGTTGTTGTGGATTTTATCATAATATACAAAATTATATGAATTATAAAATGGTACAATTGCGGAAAAGAGAGCATGAATTAAGTATAATAAATAAAAAAGCTTCGACAGCCCTGAGCTCACATCATATCGATACGACACATGGGTTTGAGTTTGATGATGCTGTCATCTTGATGAGATTGGAGAACAATTATAAGCGTATGCTAGCCGAAAAATGTTTTATTAAGACATATGGGCAAAGGGCTCTTAATTTTCAAACTGATTGTTTTGGGCTTATCAATGCCTACTTGTCAATATTGACAAATACTGATGCCCAAGTATAATAAACATTGAGAAAGGGGGAAAGAATTGTAAAAAAGAAAAAAAATATTTTTTATTTTTATTTTTATATATTGTCATTTTAAATTCGAATTATGTTATTCTTAATGTTTATTAATTATTTTGAGAAATTTTTTAATTAAGAGATGTTTGTGAGGGGTCAGTGATCCTAATTAGATCAATGTCCTCATAATTATTATTATTATTAATTGAATGAAATGAAAATTTGCTATATTTGTACTTGAGACTTTGCGCATATCGAGTGAGAGCACACCAAGATTTATGTACCATTTTGTAATTCATATAATTTTGTATATTATGATAAAATCCACAACAACTCTGCCTGCGGACAATTTATTTATAAAATTAATTGTGTCGCTAATACTGTAAGATATAATTTTGTAATTAACAAGTTTGGAATTTTTGTAAAAAATTTTATTGTAATTTTACACGCTTTTTTCAGCTCTTAGGAACTGATGATGGCATTATTTAATTAAAGCCGAAACGTTTTCCATAATTGGGAGTTTTTTATTCAGCAGAGGCTACCCATTGGCTGAATCCCTCTCCATTACTTAATTATCTTCTATTATATCCTTAAGTCAATTTTTTGAAGGATATCACTTTCTATGCACATAATTGACAAATTACTCAGTCGTTCTTGTAACATTGTTGTTCGCAATTCATTTTTTATTCTCTTAAGCTGCGAAAATGACCGCTCTCCACTACAATTAGTAACCATTAGGCAAAGGAATATTCTTGTAGCAATTTCTACGTTTGGAAAAGTTTCTTCCAATTTATCTGATTTTATTAGGTTATGTAAGGTTGAGAAATTTAAATCCGCTGATTGCTTTGCTATGTTTTTTAAATATTGGCTTAAATGAAAACTTTCTGTTTTGAGCTCATCTGCATTATTGTCTTCATGATAAAATTCTGCAAATTCTTTTCTTTTGGTCAACTCACCAGATTCGATTGTTGTTAACTGACAAAGAAAACTAAATCGACTATCAATTTCTTGGTTTGCTGTCGAACGTTTTTTTAATTGTGTATTTAATGTGTCAAGTGTAATGTGCCCGACAAAAATGTTTTGAGAATAAATGTGTGAGAGAAAATTGTCGGTCCTTCGGGGCCCCCTGAGAATGGGGGTCCTGGGCACGGGCCCCGTGTGCCCTTATGGTGAAGACGGTATTGGTTATACCTATAGAAAAGACACACGACTTATTTTTTATTGATATGACCATCCATTTTTAAAGATAAAATCCCAATATATAAGCAATTCTTTGTTTTCAAAAATACAGATCGAATTTTCAATGACATTCCCTTCTTGAGTTAGTGTGAGCACCTAACAGAATTCAGAAGCACAGACAGAAAAAATCATGCAAAAAAATAAAATCGAGTGATTTCAATACTCTCCTCCTATTTTCCAATTATTCTTTGTTTCAATTTAATGATGTATAACAAAATATAGTAACCGAATAGTGCGAAATTCTAAAAATTTCAAATTTTAAATGAGATGCGCCACCTCTTCGTGATGTCCGATCGATCTCAAATTTTGTACAAATTATTTTCTTACCTAACCTCCTAATTTGAGCCTCTGTCCCGAAAAAAATTTCATGGTCGAAAAATAAGGTCCATCCTACAGTATGTACCTACGTATTTAAGGTAGTTGTTCCGCCAATTGCGTTTTCTTAGGATTTTTTTGAAATTTATATATATTATTATTTAAATACTTCTGCATCGATTGGTGCCAAAACGAAATTTATGAACAATACAGTTCCGGAGATATTAAATAGTATTGTCGCGAAACAACTACCTTAAGGCCAAACGTTTCCAGCCTGTTGTTCGAGAAAGGAGGAGCCTATAGGCTTCCAGTAGCACGCGTTGCAAATATTCAGGGGCTTCTATGTAGAAATCGTTAATATGATAATCTGCATTTTACTGCCTGCAGAATTTTGTCAAGAAATTCATCAATATAAAAGAGTAGGTAAATAGTTCTAGTTCACTTTTAACCTTCTAGCATGATCGAAAGTGGGGTTTAATTTCAGTTCTGTTCTATGGATTTATAAATAAATTAGTATAAATCCGATTGTGGAGGCGGGCATTCTCACCTCTTGATCATCGACTGTTTAAGGTTAATTAGTACAGGGTGGGGCATAAAGATCTACCACATTTTGAAGAGGTATAAAAAAATGAAAAAAATTAACAAGAAAAAAAAACTGAATATAAAATTTGGTTGAGTTTGTTTAATTAGCCTAGATTTTTAATTTTTAACCCCCCCCCTCCACCCCCCTTAATTTTGGGTCGATTTGCACCAAAATCTAATCAGCTCTTAATCTCAATGGACCAAAGCAAAGTGTGAAATTTGGTTGGTTTCGATATTCACACTAGTTTTTGAGCTAGCTCGTCCACAAAAATTTGGTAACGCACAGACTAACAGACAGACAACCAGACAACCAGACAGACTAACTAACTAACAGACATTTTGACAAAACAATTATTATCTCGAAAAATATAATTTTTTCGATATTAACTTATTAGAGCTTTTTTGTAGAGCGAAATGCCATGGTTGCGCTCAATTTTTTTAATCGAAATAGTTTCAGCCGTTTTTGAGATATTTTGAAAAAAAAGAAGGAAAAAAACAATTTTTTCATGCACGATTACAATACTTGACCATACACTGTATGGTAAAGTAAAAATCATGCCGTAAAATGATTTTTATCCACGTTATAGACATTTGTAAACTTGAATAAAGAAACAAATTCAACTTTGCAGTAAATTTTGAATTACCTTCTTACGATCGCCCAACCTGAGCTGGGCTAATTGAACCTGCCGAAGTCAAATACACTGTATATTTATCAGATACCAGATATTTACGACTACGACTTCCTCTTCAGAGTGGATTTTTCTAAGACAGCTTTTTATCAAATGAACTGAGGTTAAATTATAAGAAAAATATTTTTTAGCATATTTTAATAAAGTCTTGTTTTTAAAAAGAAATATTCTTATATTATTTTAGCCTGAGTCAATAAAATTAATTTTTTTTTCCAATAAAAAACTTCCCGACACTTAATCACATCCATAAATATTATTTGTTAGTTTTCCGAGCGTACACATAAAAAAACGCCAATAGTGGTCTAAGGGAATATCCCACTTAACAATTAAAACATCCTTGGAAAATGAAAAGAAATATTATTAAAAAAAAAATCTTTTAATCCATTAGTGAAGATGAATTATTATTATTTAGAGATTTTCAAGAATAGGAAAAAGAGCCTCTCCAAAGCAAATAACGAAGAGGTTTGTGTCGGGATCGTAAATCATATCTTTTAGAGCGAACGAGCACTTTAGCATTCCACTTTTAAAATTCATTTACGGCCGAGATTGCTAATCTCGGAAATGAAGCTGCAACATCATTTTCACTTCATTTGTTAATTAAATATTTCTTTTTATTTGAATATTTCAAGCTGTCCGCTTTCTTTTGATGATGGAAAATCAAATGAAAATCTTTACCTATTACAAATAATACTCTCGCTTTCTTGGACCTTCAAATAACTATTTCACATCAAAAATTACACTATGAAATATATAGAAAACCCACTTTCACGGACACAGTCATTCCCTTCTTCATCTAATCACCCCATTAATACAAAATTTGCAGCATTCTATTCAATGATTCATAGACTCCTCAGTATACCCATGAATACTATAAATTTCAATAAAGAGCTTAACATCATTCAGAATATAGCCCTGAATAATGGATATAACATTTCGACTATCAACAAAATTTATAATAAAATCAAACGTAAATTCACTATTTCACACTTACACTCATTAGAATCGGGAACTGAAAAAATATATAGAAGAATACCCTTCATTTCTAATCATCTGACATCTCCATTAGCTTATACCCTTAGATCATATGGAATCACTCCTGCTTTATACAACAACAACAATTTAGGCTCCCAATTAATTAACAATAAAATAGACAAAATTGATAAATTAGACAAATCAGGAGTGTATAAATTAACTTGTCAAGATTGTGATGCTTTTTATATTGGGCAGACAGGTCGCGCTTTCAAAATACGTTACTCCGAGCATGTAAGAGCCCTTAATCATCTCAACAAATCCGATAACATTAATTTAGATTCGACCTCAGCCTTCGCAATTCACTTACATGAATCTAACCATTCAACCTCTAATAATAACCCTATCCCCATTCATTTTGAAAGAAAAGGCCTTAAATTGGACCTCTTGGAATCCACCGAGATAAAAATAGCCCTCTCTAATAATTCAAATATTTTAAATAATCAATTGGAAGTGTATAAAAATACAATTATTGATTATATGTTATAATAAATTAAATAAACATTCCTTCCATTGTTTGCACATTGAATATACTAGGGTAATTGCACTCTCTCATATACCTTTCAAGTTGTACCTTCTCAGGTACTTGTCCATTCGTTATTATAATAGCACGTATAGATCCCTTTCAGCCAGCTCAAATCTCAATAGAAAATATTAATTCTTAGAACAACTTCTCCTCTTCCCCTACTTTCCCCCCACCACATACAGTTAAAATTTTTTTTTAAAAATTCTTACTTGTAAAACTATTTTTCCAATATATAATCAGTTTTCTTAGACTCCTGATGATGGGCTAACCCCCGAAATATATCGAATTCAAAACTCAATTTTGTTTTATTTCTTTTTTTGTGAAACCTACCTCGTATCTTACTCAAGTTTTATTATTATATTAAAGATGTTTCACCTAGAACCAACACCGAACTACTGTAAAGTTACCTAGACTTTTATATAACTCAGGTCCTAAGCGGCCATGGTAAATTTGGGACCTATTTGAAAAAAAATGGGAATCAAAGAAGATGAGAAATGTAGTGTGTGTGATACTCCAGACTCTCCGAAGCACACAATATTCTGAGTGTGCCCAATGGAACGATATTAGAGTTCGTACAGAGGAGCGACTCGACTCGAAGCTCTCGGTTGAGAATTTTATAACTTTAATGACGAGGGACGATGGAAGCTGGAGAGCGATATCGGACCTCTGCAGGGAGATATTAACCGCCAAGGATACCGGGAGGTCTACCTGCCTACCCTGAAGTAATGCAAATAGCGGTTCCGGGGTAGGGTGAATCGGGGAATGGAGGGGTTTTAGTTTGTAGGAGTCCGACACTACCCATGAAGAGGTGTCCATGACGGATTTCCCCTCCAAAAAAAAGGACCACTATCAACCCGGTCTTAAAATTTGTAGAATGAATAGAAGCTTAAAATAAAAAATATATAAACAAAATCGAAGAGTACACTAGAATTTCAAAAACAAGATTAAAATTTTCAATCTCAAAAATCGCATATAAAAACACTTTAAATAATTTTTTCTAAAAAGTATGTAAAAAACAACAATTAAAAAAATACAATTTTGAATTTGGACCATTTTTGAACAAGTTATGAGCGAAAAATCGAAATTCGATATCTTTTAAACCGATGATCAAAAAAAATTTCAAAATTCACCCTGCAGAGTTTTTAGATGGGTACTAAAAAATGTCAAAAAGTGTAGGAAATAAAAAATTAAAATTTTTCAAACCGTCGGATTTGGCGTGGAATGCCTCATTTATATCATGATAATAGAATATTTAATTGTAATTAATTAATTTGAAAGTTTATATTAGGAAAATAAGGAGAAGTTTTTTTTTGTGTGACTTTTATTTATCCACCAACGTTTCGTCGACTTTGCCAACTTCTTCAGGGCTTCAAATAGTCATAGTTTTTTCTGTGACTTTTTTATTTATCCACCAACGTTTAGTCGACTTTGCCTACTTCTTCAGGGCTTCACATAGTCATGTCACACATTCGTCTAAATTTTCTTATCATCTTCGTTACCATTGCAGGCCATTGGAATTGGAGATTTATTTATGTAAGGATCAAACGGAGAAAAAATATTCTATTCTGGTTTAAAAAACAGGGTTGCCTTATTCTATATATGTGATTTCTGTTTTATATTAATGAAATTGTTAATATAAAAAGAAAAGAAAAAAAATGGTTTTTTGTGAATGTGCCAAATATTTTTTGAAAATTGTGTTCTGATGGCCTTAAAATCAAAAAGACTAAATTCTTTTTTGGTAAACAACTCAAGCTTATAAATAAATTTTTAGTGAGAAAGGTCTCTCTTTATTTACTTGGGTATTTTAAAGTCATCCTTTCATACTATAGTCACTAAGCTCACCCATTATCGTATAATATTTTAGCACACTGATGTCTGAAAGACATTACATTTTGATCAAACATCTTGTAATTATATGGGATAAATTGTCAATCCGAAGCAGTATAATTGCGTCGAACCTGGAATGAGTATATTTCATTTGTCGCCAAATCTGCTTCAAGGAGACGTGACTTCCTATTTGGGATCATATACTACATATTAATTCCCACCTGCCTAACTTTTCACTCTTTCCTCTTCTTCGTAGTGCATTCTCATCTCTTGATACTGGCAATCATTTAGGCTTAAGTCTAATTATATAGGAGGGAGAAGAGTTACTTTTCATGAAATTGTGTGCGTGTGGGAGGGGGGGGGGGGAGTCATCAAGCTAGGGGGCATGTGCTCCTCTCAATTAACAATTTTTTAATGTTAAATGTCACACATTCGTCTAAATATTCTTATTATCTTCGTTACTGCGAGATGGAGCGACGACATCGCGGAGATGATGGGTAGGCATTGGTGTAGAACTGCGAGACAAGAGGAAGGGCATGGCAAATTCCTTGGAGAGGCCTATGCCCGGAAGGGCCTAGTTTCATATAATTAATTGTAATTGAAGTTTTGTTTGTAATTATGTTAAATAAAAGGCTTATTATTATTATTATTAATGTTAAATTTGTTTAATTGAAGCCTACTGATCTGATTCTTAATCTAAAATTTGTTATTGGAATATTTTTGTGGTTTGTGTGAAATTTGAGGTGTTTCAGAAAAACCTCAAATTTCACACAAACCACAATTATATACAAAACGGAAACCTTGGCTTCAGGAACAGTGTGGACCTTCTACGAGTCTCCAATTACTATTTTGGAATATTTTGTTCAAATTTTTCAAACTGACAAATAGACTATAGGTTGGTCCAGAAAGAAATTCATTTTTGAAAATAGAAAGAAAACAAAACTATTATATTTAAGGTTAAAAATAAAATAAAATGAGAGAGTCTTCTGTTTTTTAAATAAAATAATTTTTAATTATTTCTAGAGACTATAGTTTCGAAGGCATTGCCTTCATTATCAGTCTATCACAAATATTTCAAATTAGTTACAAATTAAGATTTATTGATGATGAAGGCAATGCCTTCGAAACTATAGTCTCTAGAAATAATTAAAAATTATTTTATTTAAAAGACAGAAGACTCTCTCATTTTATTTTATTTTTAACCTAAAATAAAAACAATTCTGTTACCATCGACAGTGAAAACTTTTATTCAACTAATAAAAAACTATTATATTTAAAAGCGTTTAATCTTATACAATATAAAGTTTATTAAATGTAATTTTAGTTTTTGAAAATTGAATCATCAAGATGACATCCTTGGCTGTTGCGACACTCTTCCAAATGGGCACGAAAATTTTGAAAATTTTAGTAAGAGTTTCTTTTGAAATGGCTTCCATTTCTTGCTGAATATTCAGCTTCAATTGCAGCAATATTGTTTGATTATTAGCGTATACCTTGCTTTTAAGGTGTCCCCATAAAAAGAAGTCTGCTAGACTTAAATCGGGAATCCTCGGAGACCAGGTTATGGCACCCCTCCGTGAAATCTTTCTGAGGAAACATATCCCTTATCACGCGCATGCTCTTATTCACAGTTGCAAGAATCGCGAGGTTACAATCGAAACACATAGTTTCAGCAGGATGAAGCCACGTGTGAATGAAAGCATGCGCGTGATAAGGGATATGTTTTCTCAGAAACTGATTTCACGGAGGGGTGACATAACCTAGCCTCCGATGAGTCCCGATTTAAGTCCAGCAGACTTCTTTTTATGGGGACACATTAAAAGCAACGTATACGCTAATAATCCGACAACATTGCTGCAATTGAGGCTGAATATTCAGCAAGAAATAAAAGCCATTTCAAAAGAAAATCCTACTAAAGTTTTTCAAAATTTTCGTGCCCGTTTGGAAGAGTGTCGCAACAGCCAAGGACGTCATCTTGATGATTTAATTTTCAAAACTAAAATTTCATTTAATAAACTTGATATTGTACAAGTTTAAACGCTTTTAAATATAATAGTTTTGTTTTCTTTCTATTTTCAAAAATAAATTTAATTCTGGACCACCCTATACAATAAAATTCTATTCTATTTTATTCTATTCTAATCTTAAGTCACCTTAAGTCTCAATGAAGTCTTAATGACCTAATTATGCTACTTCAGGCTACAAGTCAACATGACAATTAAAACGAAATAGTCCTTACCTCTTTTGACACCTTTTCAAATTATATTGTTAATTTTTAACCAAGTTTAATCTATTTCTAGATGATATTATTATAACTGAGCTTAAAAGCAAAAAATATCTACCCAGTGAAGGTTAATTGAGTAGGAAGGAGGGCGAGTTGAGGTCATGCGAAATATCCATTTACGAATAATAATAATTTTTCTTCTCTAATTGACTTTATTTTTTTCATTGACTTTTAAGTGCTTTCTGTCTTTTAATGAACTAAATATCTGTTTCAAGACTAAAAACAACGAAAACAAAAACAACTCCATTATATAGAATTTGTAATAAATAAAACAATTCAATTCATTGCAAATTAAATTACTTTTCAACAGGAACAAACTCCATTCGGGAATACCGGGGGTAATTCAACTTACTCCAATTGTCATTAAAATTGCACTATAAAATCCTCACCTTGCTTAACTTATAAATTATTTTCTCTAAATAATTTCACGAGTAAGTTCAGAGAATAGCGAAAATGTTTTTACTTTAGAATATTTTTTTTTTAGTTTAGAAAATTGAGAAAAAATTTCAAATTTTTAAACAGCGTCTTTGCGCCATCAGGACGACGCGAAGCCTCGTGTTATAGTGGTCTCCGGATCTTTCGCTCATCTATCAGGTGAGATTTTTTCTCAATACTTTAAACAAATCACTATCTCCTATTATTAGTTTATTAATAAATAAATTTAATAGTAAAAATGCAATTTAAAAAACAATTCTACTTGATATTCTTTAAATCATTATTATTGATATAGTATATTTTTTATATTTTCAACACTTAAACTATTTAACGATTGGATTGAATGACTTCAAATATATCCGATCCATGATCTCATCTTAGCTACAAAAATTAACCAGGATACACGTTAGATTATTAATAATCCCACAAACAAATTTCTAATTAAATAATGGATGTGGGGGTGCAGAAGGTGGGGGCAGTGGTGGGGGATCCGGGGGTAGGCCGAGGTTTCGGGGATGGGGTCGAGCAGGGTGGAGATGGGGGGTACAGTGGTCGAATACTATATAGATAGATTTGTATTTTTTTAATTTGAAAACGGCTCTCAAATAAAATTCGACCTTTTTATCAGAATTTTAAAAATTTTAAAAATTTTAAAAATAATATTAAAATAAAGCTTTTAATTGAAGGAAGAAGTTGCCGAGCATCGCTCGGTGCCTCCAGGTACTAAGTATTATGTTAGAAGACGTAGCCAAGGGTGTTTTATAGGATACGACTTTCCTTCTGAAATCATCTAGTCTACAGTATATTATATTTAAATTTAAATCCACTAAAATCTATTATAAAAATTTATTTTAATATTACTTTTATACTAATATTTTTATTTTTATTATAAATGCACTTTTAATTAAAAAATATTTGCATTACAAGCCAATTTCAATGTGATTATAAAAGCCTGACTAGGTCTAGAATACGCCAAGAGCCTATTTATATTTGGTCACCCATCTAATCACTAACCACATCGTCATTTGCTTAACATATACATCTCAGAATCAGACACTTTCAATTTAATATAATTATTATCTTATTCTAATTGATAATATGATCATTTATATCTAACATATTAGCTTTTTATTCAAAAAATTGTAACTTATCGTTTGGTTTTGGAATGGGAATCTTTTTAAATGTTTTAATAATAGAATAATACAAGTATATAAAGCGAGCTTATAATATATTAGAATGGAATTAGCTTTATTAGGGAGAGGTTCCAAAACGAGTTCAGACTTGTTTGTTCAAATACGAATAAATTTTTAAATTGGATTCTTATAAGAATTCCCTTTTAACTATTAGGAATTTGTACCGGGTGATTCAATAAGGGTAACGAGGTACCGTATTTCAGGAACTAATAATCGTAGAAGTTTGGGAAAAAAACCTTCAGAGGAAATCGACCAAGAGTGCCAAAAGTGCTGGAAATATTTTTTAAGTTCATACGTCCACTGTTAGGTGGCTAAATAGCTTTGATCGTATAAAAAATGCAATTTTCTCAAAAATTTTCCAATATAAGTTTAGAAATGAATACTCTCACGTTAATGCCACCATAATAGTCCATCTTTTTGATAAATGACTTTTTATTGTAGGACGTAAAATAAAGACGGGAGGGGATGCTAAACTTTTATGGACTGTAGTGTCTGTAACTTAAGTTTGACTTAACGGAATTTTGTTAACAAGGTCTAGTTCAAGAAAGGAAGGTTTGCTGAATAAAATAAAAAAACCATCCATGCCATTCTAGTTCTTACCGCCCTCGCTAAGGAGCGTGTTTTATAAAGTTAACCATTTTATTAATTTTGTTCCGAAATCTTACTGTATAATTATTTTATTAGATTCAGAAAGTAGATCAAATTTGCAACAAAATATGTTCAAAATGCATGTCGATATCTTTATTTGTTTAACAGTTATTGCTTAAAGAATATTTTATTAACGAATTTATTAAAGAAACAAAATAGGTAATTGAGTTTTCAATTTTTTTTTTAAGTTTCGTAGTCAAGCATGCCATGGACAAATAAAAAAACAGTTTAAAACTTTGTTCTTATTTTGCGCTCCGGGAACTTCCAGGTGAGATTGTTTGCAATTTTTAACACTTTTCCTATTCTAAACACCTTTTATTTACATATTTATATCACAATTTGAATAAAATATATTATTTTAAATATTAGTTTCAATTTTTACTACTTATTTAAAAATATAATTACGAGTAACATTTAATATCCCATATTATAAACTACCATACTTACATATGTATATATATATATAAAACATTTTACTATTTATTTATTTATTTTTACTTTCAGCTCACTCCAACTACGGAGATCAGTACCTACCTACTTAATGAGCAGAACCCTTCACGAATCTACTGGGATCTCGAGGGATGAGTTTTTGAAAATTTTTAATTATTCTCTTAATACTAAAAAGTCAAAACAAAATCAACCATGAAATGCCTTTTTAGTTAGGTTTCAGCTTATAATACTGATTATCCGTGTTTAAATCGTCCTAGGTGAGGAAATAAATTAGGGGGCGAATATTAGAATTTTATTTACAAATATATATCTGCGCCTTTGCCAACGATTAATATAATTCTGTGTGGGGTATTTAGGCCTTCCAAAAGGATAACTCCGACCCATTTCTTATCATACATATCTAATTGGTATGAATGCTATTTCTTTTCTTTTTACTTCTCATTATTTTCTTTCGGGGTGGACGCATTTTCTCGTTCGTTTCGTTTCATAACTTCGGTCCGTTTCGCGACGGTATTAGATTCATTAGAGTTACCTAGGCCATACTGAGCCTAGCGTGTGTCGTTATCTGTTTCGATTTCGCGTTTTTCATAAGACTGAATATCAGCCTCTTGAAGAAAGAAGAATTCAAGAAGTAGCTAGTTGGCCACCTGTGCCATTTAGAATGTGCATTGGATCTAGTTTAGTTTAGAATATGAAGACATCAGGGGGAATTCAAGAGGAACCTTCGGTTAGTATTCTAGTAATTTCTTGCTAATAGTATCATTTTTCAATAAGAGAATAGTTATTAATTTGTTTGTTCATTTTTTAGTTGAAAATTGGAGGTTGAATTGTCAGAGACTTCTCTTCAGGATCTCTATCAATCAAGGTTACGGTAGGCTTACTTACTTACTTAATATTTAGTTATCTATTAATTTTTCTAAAGAAAATTATTTCATTAATTTACTGGTATTAAAAAGGCTTACAAATACAACACTCTCTACCCATGTCCATATTTACAACAATATCTTTTTAATTATCTCAATCATTTTTTTTTCATTTTAAATTATGGGAAATTTTGAAAAACCCCATATCTTGAGAAGACATACTACAATTAAAAATAATAAATTAACAAAACAATGATAATAAATAAGTATTCGTATTCTTTAATTTTTCTTATTAAAATTAGTACCCAGTAAGATATTATTCATAACTACTTACATCTCTTCAAATTAATAATGAATAAATTGAAAGTTTTTTTTTGTAGCAGAACAGGAACATGGGGTTGGAGAAAGTTATAACATTATAATAATAAAGATAAGAGTAAATAAATATTAAATGTAATATTCATTTACTATGAGTTAAGGATTCTTGGTTACTTGTTTCACATTAAAAGAATTCTTAACTCATAGTAAATGTATATTACATATAATATTTATTTACTCTTATCTTTATTAAAGATGTTTCACCTTGCTCCAACACCACAATCTCTACTAATTATATTTAATAATACTTGAATTAAATACATGACAAGGCGAGATTCAAAAAAATATAATAAAATATAATTGAAAAGTTTTTGTTTTGCCGAGAGTAGCAGAGTTGTTGATTCACAAAGAGAAACAAAGAGGCTGTCCTCTGCTTGATGCAAATAAACATACACACATATATATCGAGATGATATATCTGTATATATATATTATTTATTTGTTTGAGACTATAGTTTCGAGGACTTGGTCTTCATCATCAGTCTTTTTTTTAATTATAAATGTTTTTAATGGAGTCAATATCCATACGATATTGAATCTACTAACTAAAAAGTTCTAAGCTGACCACCAGTGAAGAAGGAAAACCAAATTTTCAATATCCATACGATATTGACTCCATGAAAAACATTTATAATTAAAAAAAGACTGATGATGAAGACCAAGTCTTCGAAACTATAGTCTCAAATAAATAAATAATATATATATACAGATATATCATCTCGATATATATGTGTGATGTTTATTTGCATCACCCAGAGGACAACCTCTTTGTTTCTCTTTGACAATAAAATATATTTAAATATTTGTCTCGATATATTTCGGGTTGTATTATCTACAGGACCTACAAAGAGAAATCTAATTATCCCTAAATAAATAAACTCAAATACATAAATATATATTCTTTTATTTTTGTGAAACTCACTTTGCATGTAAATTGATTCAACTATTATTATTTGAAACAAAAGTTTGTATTAATATGGTGCACATTTCTGACAACTTTAAGCTTTCCAGAACAAACCTTTTAAAGATTAAAAAAGTGTAAATTCATTGGTATTTTCAGAGAGGATATCAAGTTTTAAAAACGTTTTCTCTTTTTCATCTAATATTAGTATATTGAAAACTGTTCTCTAAAGACAAAATACATCTTTTGAAAGATATACAATATGAATTATGAGTGAGTTTATTACATGGTATGTGCTTGACCCTCTTGACCGCATTATTTTCCTTTTCTATTGTTTTAAAATATTTCCCATCGTAAGTTCATATAATAATATAAAAGAACATCTCTGGTTTTCATTTGAAAGCCTGCCTAAGGGAATTGGTTCATTCATGTTGCGCCCACGCTCTCTCCCCAAATCCCATCAGAGCTGAATATTCTCGTTTTAATAATATCAGTCAATACTACAGAAATGCCTTTGCAAGAATTTCGCAACACGCCGAATCATCATTTCAATTAATTTCATAGTATAAAATTTCGGGGAAATTATTTATTAAAGGATTGAACTTAAAATAAAAATAATACATTTCTAGAGGGTGTGTTCATATGCAGAAGAAGTTCAACAAAGTTCATTAGATATGTTCACTCTTTTCAAATTCAACTTCAATTTAAGGTAGTTCTTTCACAAATGCAAAAATTCAAGAAGTCTTCGAAACTTAGAATATAAGTCATTAAAAGCATAATACATAAAGCATAAAGCATAAAAGCATAACGCATTATTAAAATTTGAAGACGATTTATGACACCAAAATAATAATAAATAATTAAAACAATTTTTTTTACATATTGTAGATAGGGAAAGGGTGGGAAAATGATCATTATTTTATTTTTGTTTTTCATTGAAGGACTTTCACCAACTTGATGGGAAAACTAATATTTGTTTGAATAATATATTCGGAGTAACTTAAAAAAAAATTGAAATTATTTACCTCGTTGTTTTGATAAAAAATACAAAAAACAAACATGTTTGGGCGATTATTTTTAGTGCATGGGATATAAAAACAATCGCTTGGAAACGATCCATTCATAAAGAGGATATAGTAGTGTGAGAAGTACATTCAAGTTAAAAAAACATAACCTAAACTTTTAGCACATTTCATATGTATAGAGTGGTTACGAGACTATCACTTTTTGTGTGGATTGTCGCGAAAGAACTACCTTAACTTCCAAATATAATATATAACTTATTTAATTTGAATTCACACCAAATTTACAATTAATTACAAAGGATTTTTCGTATATAATCAATCTTATTTATATAATAAAACTAGCTGTACCCGGTGTGCCTCCGGCACGCCTGTCCCAGCTAGGCCCTCCGGGCGGGTTGCCCTGGCGGGCGGCGTCTCGGAATGAAAGTATGAGGTGTCCAAACATTGATATCTTTTATGTAAATTGTTTTTTTTTTTTTTTTTTATATATATATAGTTGACCCGCCACGCGTTGCTGTGGCTAAAGTTTTTGTTATATTACATTATAGTAAACAATCTAAGAGGAACGATAAGAGAACATCAGTCACGGAGTCCACTATGCTTTTTCACACAGATAGTATTTGTAAAAAAATATGGTGATCTCCTTATTTGACTTTCTACTACTATAACCTTAAAAACAATGAAATTATTTACGAACAAAGACGAAAATGCTGATGTTGGTATATGAATTCACTGGATTGAGATTTGAAGGGGAAGGACGTTGAACACAATTAATTAAAATGTTCTTACACTTGATATTAAGCAGAAATCAATACAAAATAAAAATTTATCAGATTTATTATTTCCATTTAATTTTATAACAAATAAGTATATTACAGTATAATACAGTAAATAACATGTGGACGCTTAAACTCATAAATGAGGTAGGCAAGGCAGACAGTCTTAAACTTTTAAACATTGATATCTATTTTTTGAATTATAAATACTTTCAATTTCAATTTAATTTAACACCAATCGGTGCACAATGCTTTTGGTTAACCTGTCTTTAGCTAACACAAATAGATTCGATCGGTTTCCCAACACGTGAACACGCAACATATAGTTGCCCATGAGAAAAACATGTATTTTCCAAATCTAAACCACAAATGGACATTGTTTGACCTTGAGATTTATTTATAGACATGGCGAAAGCTAAACGAATTGGAAACTGTAGCCTTTTGAAGGGTATGGTAGAATCTGATGGTATCATCGGAATACGTGGCAGCAGGACCATTTTTCCTTTAAACTTCCCAGCCAAAATGGTTGCTTCAAGAATGTTTCCGGTGATCTTTTTGATGACCAAACGCGTACCGTTACATAATTGAGGTGGATTCAAATTACGGAGGAGAATAATAGGGGAACCAATCTTTAATCGAAGATTATGTGGTGGCATTCCAGGGATATCTAATGAATTTAAAAATTCAATCGGAAAATTTATACTTTCATTTTCATCAACAACAGTATCGATTGATTTAAAAGATATCAGATCGCCTGGTAACAACTGTTGTATCTGGAAGTTAATTTCGTCAACATCAACGTTTTTGGCTGCCAAAATCGCCCGTTGACTGAGCCATTCATGATTCAAATAATTATTAAATGATAAAGTTTGATCAATGAAGCACAAATAAGTAAAAAACAGGTTTAATTTAACTGTATTATCTTCATTATAATATGAATGCAATTTACACTTCAGTCTAAGTAACACGTGGCCGGCTATGCTAACACCAAAAATTTAAAAAGTGGAAATAATTGAATTATACGGTATTTCGTTCACTACAAAATAAATTTAATTAATTTTATAGCGTCAACAACACGTGGTAATTATGCTGTTAAAATGTAGCTTATATGACACGTTCGTAGATTTACCATAGCAGCGCCATCTATTGATTACTTACTCAACCCAGTCGAAAGGTATCGACATCTGTTAGAATCATTTGGAGTCAAATGACTGTCAAATAATAACAGACAAATAATTAGCAATAAATTAAAATTGCGACTATAATTTGAGATTTAAACTATCCTATTTCTCAAGTTGGATCGAACTGCACATGGTGTGCGAATTTTATTATAATCGGTTCAGTGGTTTAGGAGTCCATTGAGAACATACATTGTGACACGAGATTTATATATATTAAGATAAATTGTTTTTGAAAAATTAAAGAACTTTTTAAAATTTAAGAATTTAAAAATTAAGGTAGAGATAAATTTGAAAAAATATATAGTATCGTAAATTGGCTTATGGCTAGAAAGGCCGAAAAGCCAAAATTTTTTTTTAAATTAAAAATACTAGGTAGGTTTCCCTGTTTTCCTCGGTGAACTGAAGATGGCATCATACCCCGAAATATATATATAGAGTCTTGCTAAACTATTTTTATCTTTTTTTGTGAAACCTACCTAGGACTATATTTTTTATTTTAAATTTTAAAAAGTTTCTTAAATTTTTCAAAATTTTCTTTACTTTATTTTAAAATGTATCACCAAGAACCCACATCATTCTCCATTAACACAATTTATTTATATAAATCAATACAATAATAAAATATAAAGTGTTAGTCCTACACCATTTACCCTTATACCTACCTACCTTTCTTTGAAATTATCCTACCAATTTTCTCCTTTCAAATCAGTGGAAATCAAAATGCCAAAAGTAAAAGGACATTTCCGGTTAATCAATTTGAAACAAAACTTTGCTGTATTTATTCAATTTATTTTCTTTCTCAATTGCTTAACTTCAGTTTCTGACAAAAAATACAACAAATATATAATATTTTTCAAAATTTACCTGAGCTAAGCTTCCACATACTCTGCCTACTTATGAGTGTATATATATTCATAAATATATTGATCTTCTTAATTTAATGTAAATAGTATTAATTTATTTGGGCCAATTAGATATATTCTAAATTCAAAAGCTTTAAACTCAAAATGTATGAAATGATAATTATAAATAAATATACGAATTTGTTTTTACTTTACACAGTATTGGAAATGTTATAATCATGTAAGAGTTAATTAATTGATTATTTTAAAAATCAACAGTTAGCGTTCTTTCAAATTTTAAGCTAAAAATTCTCACACTTTCAAATATTTTTAGACATGTTCCTAGAGCAGTGCCGGATTAGGGGGCAAGCGAAGCAAGCGGTCGTTTGGGGCGTCGGAGAAAAAAAAGTCTTCATTTTTTTTTTTTTGGAACTAAGTTCTTTTACGGGGATTGCGGTAGGAGCTAATCGGCAGAAATCGTCACGTAACGGAAGTGCCCACTACTGACTCAATGGTAGAGCAAATAAGAGAGAGCGGGAAAGAAAGAATGTGTTAGATCTAGTTGAGTGGTATGGGTGATATTATGACCAGTCGATCTGTATTAAATATATAAATGTATATAATTATTAATTTTGAAAAAAATCGTCCCGGACTAAGGTTCGAACTCGAAACCGCTTGAACACAATTTTTGAAGTTGGACTTGGGCGCCTTCAGAGTAAAATTGAGGCGCCCTTCTATATTAAACATAAAAATGAAAAAGAAGATTGTTTGGAAAAGAATAAAATAAAATAAATCTACGATATCGCATTTTTCATATTTTTACTTTCAGAGCTCATTGCTGAATTGTGTGTTGTGTGCTGAATTGGCGCCCTCTCAGTAAAGATCAAAGCGCCTATCGAAATTTTTATAACATGCATGAAATCATTTATATAGGGCGTTATATACTGTGGGTTTGTGGCATATTTCGATTCTGAAATAACTTAATACTGAAAATGCAATGCGATACCGGTAATATCACGGATGCTCAACCTTTTGTAACTTTTCCACTAATTTGAATATAAAAGTAGAAAATTAGATTATTTTTTTTATTCGATTTGAAGATCGACCAAAAACGGTCCCGCGATCGATGGATTGTTCACCCGTGGCTTAGATGATGCGTTTAATGGTATCTTTCAATATTTAAATGGGCGCATATAATTTACTCTTGGCCAGAAGGTATTACAATTTTATAATTGCGTTGTACATAAAATGTAATATATCAAATGAACGATAAATAAGGGTTTATGACATATGTTTTTTTAAAATTCATTTATCTGAATTATATTTTCGCGACCCCAACATTTTGCTTTTTTATAAACGCTGATTTAGAGAGAAGAAAAAATATTATTCCAGTTAATTATTATGAAATTTTTGTACACAGTTTCCCTAGGGCTAATTAATTCTAATCTTTTGAATTGTGTAAAAAACATTGGTTTAATAAATAAATAAAATGATTTGCTCATCCAATACACTTTACCATACACCTATATCCTCTATATTTAGTATTTTAATAAAAAAATGTTTAATCTTTTACAAAGGAATCCTCCCTTCAGTTAGATAGATTTCGAACCCATTACTTACCTCTTTTAGATTAGTTCTTATAAAAATGGTATGTCTGTAAAGTCGGTTTACTGACGATAGTTGAACGTGACAAGGTCATAAGAAAATACTGATGGAATGGTATTTTCTTATGACGTTGTCACGTTCAACTATCGTCAGTAAACTGACTTTACAGACAACCGATTTTTTTTATAAGAACAATCTAAAAGGGGGTAGAACAATAGGGTTCGAAATCTAATCTAAACTGAAGGGAGGGTTCCTTCGTAAAAGATTAAACATTTTTTTATTAAATACTAAATATAAGAGAGGATATAGGTGTATGGTAAAGTTATGTGGATGAGCAAATCATTTTTATTTATTTATTAAACCAATGTTTTTTACACAATTCAAAGATTAAGAATTAATTAAGTTATAAAACAAATAAAAAAATTTAAATATATATTATAGAAATACCAAAAATATAGTTTTTAAATCAGGTACGATTGTAAGAAAAAGTTGAAACGATTAATTATATTTAATATCCTTGAAAATGGGTTAACTTGTTAAAAAATATTCTTTTCGATTTACTTTTGTCTACATAACTCTTTTTGTTATATAGTGTAATCTTATTTTAAAATAATATTGTGAAATACTTTTAATTAGTAATACTATATGGTTTTCCATTGGGAGATTATTTAAAATATGGTCATTTAATGAAGAGAAAATATTCGAGTGTGATTCATTAAAGTCCATCATTAAAGAATTAGTCAAATATATTTCATTGTATTTTTTTTTCATAAATTTTCCTCCACTGTCATTTAACGCCTCTCCAATAATTGATTCGGCTTTCCTACACACACTTTTAATAAAAAACAAAAAATATATAAAGAAAATCAAACTTGTTTTTTATCACTGTTAATAATAAAAAGAACTGTCTTAAAGATGGATACTATTAACATACGTTCAGATGGGAAGAGAAGGTTTTGTGCCCTTCACACGATGGCGGCTGGAGGGGAAATGCCTGTCCTGACTGGAGACACCCCCACTCCTGCTTTTCTAGCCTAGCTGTTCCTCCTTAGCTCCTTGCTCGTTCCGCGCTCTCGCTTGCACTTCAAGCCTTAAATGGAACGCCTCAGATGAGTCATGTTTTTTCGAGCGTGCAGGCGGCTTCATCGAATTATAAGACGTTGTCACGTCAAAAAGACTCGACTCCGAATCCTGATAATTTTAGTAGTCTGACTCCGGCAAAATTAAACACTAATTAACTTAATGTAGTCGGGGGGGGGGTTAACTTAAAATAAATAAGTTATAACAAAACTTACCTCTGGTAATTATTTAGTCGTGTTTAGTGGATAACATTCGACTATCACTTAAATAATAGTAGTGATAAGTGAAAGTTGAGTGTTATATTTTAAACATAGTTAGCTATTTAGTAGTGGTAAGTGAAAGCCGAGTGTTATGCTTTCAACACGATTAACTATTTAGTATTGATCAGTGAAAGTCAAATGGTGCGCTGTAATCATGGTTAAGTAATTAGTGGTGATTAGTAAACATAGTATGACGTATATTGCTAATCCTATTAAGATTATTCAGGAAGAAAAGCTAAGAATAGCTTGCATTAATTGCTCTCGAAGGGTATATAAGGGGGGGGAGAGATAGGGACAATGAAGGGGTATTTAAGGGAGGGATAGGGACAATGGGTGGGTATATAAGGGGGGAGGGGCAAATGGTGGGGTATAATTGTGGGGGAGATAGGGACATTAAGGTATATAAGGGGGAGAGATAGGAAGATTGAGCAGTGAGTCTCAGGCAGTGCCGGATGTAACATCTATTGTGAAAATTACAATATGGTCTCCTCACCTTCATCCACCCTCTCAGCTGACTCCACCCCTCACTAATAAACAACCCTTTCCGTCTAAACAACCCTTCATCCCTTGCATTAATTATTTGCATAGAATTAAAAACAAATCATGTCCTATCCCTAATCTTATCCAAATTTAATCCGTGTGTTCACAAATCTTTTTTCCTTTGAAATCGAAATATATCGCGAGTATATTTATTCTTGTGCGAGAGTGTAAATGAATCTACAATCTAGCATTTTTCATATTTTTACTTTCAGAGCTCATTGCTGAATTGTGTGCTTGCGGGTAGGGGCGCAATGAATGGAATTGGCGCCCTCTCAGTGAAGATCAAAGCGCCTATCGAAATTTTTATAACATTCATAAAATCATTTCATATCGTGCATACTTTGTATAGAAGATTTTAAAAAGACCGTTTTGAAAAGGTGAAAAATAATTTACAATATCGCCTTTCCCCACTCTAGACTGGCGGTATCGGGAAAAGAAGCAGACTCAGCGGTGTCATCATAAAGGTGCAAGATTACGCGACAGTTACTATTAGTAAGTTAGCGGTAGTTTTTTATGCGATTACCGACCGATTACTATAAACTATAAAAAAATGTCTGGGAGAAAAAAGTTGCCTGGTTCTTAGTATAGGAAAAGAAAAATGCATCTAATAAAGGATAATGAAAAGCATGCTAAAATTATGAAACATTTCTTAAATGAAAACGAAAAGTTAGAAAAAGAAAGAAGATGCCGGAGCTCCACTGGAAATGACTAGTGAAGGATCGAATATTGGTACAAGGGAAGAGCTTCCAAATAACGTAGGTATACTAAAATATTTTAAAAAGAACATATATTTCATTTCTATTAAATACGCACTAAACTTAGAAATTTAATAGAAATTCAATCTCATTTATATTCGCTTTTTAGCATTCTGCCCAAAATGCACATACCCCCCTGGCATTTATAGACATTTGTTTCAAAATTTCGAAAGTTATATATTTCCCCCTTTTATATAAAATTATGAAAAAATACAAATTTTTTAGAAAAACAATCTTATAAACGTATATTAAAAACCAAACATTTCGGAAGAATTTATAAGATTTAGAAAGTAACACTAAAAAATTAAACATTTTCATAGGGAGGCGCCAAAATATTTCATGCTTGTAGTAAAATTTTCTTTTAGTTCGGCCCTGTCCTAAAGAAATTAATTGTGTATTAAAGAGAAATTTGTTTTCTTATTTTTAATTCCCATTGAAATAAAACGTGTTTTTTATAAAATGTTTTTTTAATATATTTTCATTTAGTCTTTGAAATTTGAATGGAAAACAGTTTATACAGAAAGGTATTAGACAAAAAAATAGTCTTTTACTTATCTCTCTATAAAAATGTTAGGAATTCTGTCTGTTCACTATATGTAGACGTCCAAACGAAATGCTATATATTCCCCAATTTGTGTCTATCATGTATTGAAGTCTTCTTACCAGGACTATATTCATTCCTCGACGCAAAATCTAGCCATTCAAAATGGAGGGAAGGGTCAAACAATTGAAAATTGTAGTCCTTTGGACCTAACTTAACAAAAATTTGTATATACTCGTATAACCGAGTTTCCTAATGAAATTAATATTTTGATAATATAATGTATTAATAAACAAAACTTGATAGGGTCGACATCCAATTTCCCTGCATAGCTATTTTTAATAAAAATTAAAGTTGTTAATTTTATTACATAAATGTAGTTATCGAGTATTCGGATAAATATATTACCAATCGAGAGTAAAATATGTATATACAATGCCAAAGTTTGGTCGCTATCTTTTTTCCTTGCATAACTACAGGTAGACAGGGTATCAACAGGTAACTTCGAATTAGTATTTTGTAGTTATAGAGTTTCCTTTATTGTTATATATGACAATGTAGATTATTAAAAAATAAATAAATAATAAATAAATAAAAATAAATAAAAATAAATAAAACTAAAAAATTAGATAAAATAGCTATGCAGTGAAATTGGATGTCGACCCTTTCAAGTTTTGTTTTTTAGTACATTTATTATCAAAATATTAATTTCATTAGGAAACTCGATAGGTGGAGGTCGACCTAAGTCGGGATCTTGTACTATAAATTTTTTATTGCAAGAGTATGTGTGTCAAGTTTAAAAAAATTTGCTTATTAGAATTTAGTCGAAATTCGAATACCAGATCATATCCAGAGAGACAGAGAGCGGGACCAAGATAAATAAAGCATGTAAAAAATAGCAGCGCCGCCTGGTCAGTGACAGGGTATGCATTCGATTACAATGATCTGAATTGTTGGTTGCATTATCAGGCAAATAGTAAAGAAAAGAGTGTCGACATTATCTGACTTTTGCTTTATAAAGAATAATAAGTAAATAAATTTTAATTTAAAGATTTAATAATATTGGTTAAAAAAACTTTTTCACAGAAGTGATCTGTCCCCTGAGCTCCCAAGCGTATTCAAGTTGATTTATTAAAATTTGAATCCGATGATGGATAGAGTCTTGTATTATTGTTGAAGCACTAGAATATGTTAATAAATCGATTCTCTTACAACGATGGTTTCGAATTTTCTGTTTCCCATCAATTATTATTTTTTTCATGATAAGTATAAAAAAATTCACAAGTGATTAATGATTAGGAACACTTTTTTATCGCGTGAACAAAAAAAGAAAATCTGCTACTAGTATTAATATTTATTGTTTAAATTTGAAATATATTATCCTGAGAAAAGTATTTTTTTCTTTATTCTTTTAATTATTACCATATTAAATCTTTTAGTAGGTTCAATTTTTTTTATATTGAAATTAGACAAATTTTTAAAAACACATTCATGAATTACATCGTTGAATGAAAATAATAATTTAGATTTACCTAAAAATAAAGTAAAAATATTTATATACTAGAAACAGAATTTGAATAACAAATATAAGCTGATTTATATTGTTTTTATAATTAGAAAATCTAAAATTAATTTAAAGAAACTACCTATACATCCAGGGGAGTATTGGTGGGTTTGAATCAGAAGGCGAGTCCATCGATCCTAATGAATTTAAATAATCTTACTAAACTTTTAAACTAATATTATTTTTAAATTTAAATATTCAAAATGTTTTTAAATTGTTATATATATATATATAAATATGTCATTAGAGGTTTTTCGGGTTTCTCCGCGTGGGTTTGAGAGTTTTACTCGACGTTTCGGCTCTCCTTTTGGAGCCATTTTCAAGAGAGGGGTGGGTGGTCTACGTGGTCTTAACCTTGTAGTCCAAGGTTCGTTTTGGAGGGTGTCTTCCGAGTGAATTTCTTCAGTCGGAAGATTGAGTAGATTTGGATATTTCGGAAGTTTTGGGTGTTTTGTGGTTGAGGGTCTATTACTTACATTATGGTGGCTGGCGTCTCGGCTTTGCCTACAAACAGGGACAGTGAACGTATTGATAGTGCCCAACATTCTCAAAACAGCAACAGCCGAAACGCCAGCCAACATAATGTAAGTAATACACCCCCAACCACAAAACACCCAAAACTTCCTAAATATCCAAATCTACCCAACCTTCCGACTGAAGAAATTCATTCGGAAGACACCCTCCAAAACGAACCTTGAACTACAAAGTTAAGACCACGTAGACCACCCATCCCCCTCTTGAAAATGGCTCCAAAAGGAGAGCCGAAACGTCGAGTAAAACTCTCAAACCCACGCCCACACGGAGAAACCCGAAAAACCTCTAATGACATAGAACCTATCCGCGGAAGCCTCCCTGAACATATATACGTATATATATATATATTCATTTATATTTTTCAAAAATCGCGTTAGGAGTCTTATCGCTTTAAAATAATATATAAAATTAATAAATTACATGTTAAATGTAGTTTTTGACCTACTATATTAAGTAAAATATTATATGAATGTTAAACTTTTTGTATTTATTTATTTTCTTAGGTATACCAAAAACAGGAAAAATAAAGTAAAAATGAATCTTTTATAATAAATAATAATAATTTTGTATAAAATAAAATAATTTTAGACAATTTATTTCTAGATGAATATACTATTATTAAAAATTTAATCTTATAACTTATATATAGTTATTTAAATTCAATTAAAAATAAAAAATATTAACCTTCCATACATTTTGAATTCCTACGTTCTTGCATTGATTTAGGTATTTATCAAAAAATTAAAAATTAAAAAATATATAATATTTCTATTTAATAATTTACTAAATACTCGTATTCTAAGTGAAAATGGATGATTTTACGCTTTTATTTAATTAAAATAAAAAATAAAACTTAGGGAACGCGGTGATCGTTGATAGTGAAACATTGTTTAAAATCTATTGAGTTTTAGGATTGTGGTGTTTCACAATAAACAAATAAAAATTATTATTTTATTTTTTTGCTTTTTTTAAGTTAACTTTTTACCCAAGAGTTGATTATTTCACGTATCGAGCTTAAATATCAATTTTCTATTTCATTGGTTGATTTGTTTTTGATAACGATAACAGAAATAATGAAACACAGCATTTTTGTTTCTTTTTCAAATATAAATTCTCAAGAGATGTCTATTAAATGAACCAACATACAACAAACAAAGCAAATAGAAATTATATTAATAAAATCTTGATTTTTTTATCAAAAGTTTTTCGATTCGAAGCTTTGCCAAATGCAAATTATTTAATAAATTTCGCTTTATCAGATGTCAGATTTTTTGTTAATATTCTTCTTAATTTATTGATTTTAATTTTTCTTTAGACCAATTCAATCTGCCTTTCAAATTAGTAACAATTGTGGCTTTCCACTTGTTAATATAGTACTTGACTTATCAAAGAACAGGATTTGCATCCTCTTTTTTGCATCGAATAATCCTTTACATAAAACTCTTCACCGGTATATAATTATAGTAGAATTTCTATCTATGTCTAAATTAAAAGAGTTCAACCCAAGAAGCGGAAAGTATCCTTTGAATCTTTTATCCTGCAATTGGTTCAATTTGAATGAAATGAATAGAAAATAAAACTTAACCTGAGAGAGACATATGATATGAATTCAATATTGTTGTTGGTATTAATTTTCTTTAAAAGAAATGACAAAAGAAAGACATTTCAAACGTGTTTCTTGCAAAGAAAGGTTATCTTATCTAACCTGAGGTTAAAAGTTCAGTTTGCATGGTCTCATTAGCAGTGCATGCCTCGTATAAATTATTCATGCATGAAATAAGTTAATATTATTATAAAAATTAACCAAGTACTCAATCTGATGATTGATGACTTGAAGCGGCTGTTTTGGACTATTATAAATGATTGCGCTGTTCGAAGCTCTAAAGAAAAAAATGATTCATTCTTTTTAAAATAAAAACTTCCTTAGATTTAAATTGAATTATTTTATTATGCTAAATTATATTATATACTTACACGAGCTCTCGACTACTAAGCACATTATCGCAAATCATGCAGATATTTACGTCTTCATCATCATTTTAACACTAGAACGCATAAGCCTGGCCTGTCAGGCAGGGTAACACATTTTCTTTTCAATAACTTTCAAAAAAGTGGTCCCATAAATTCCAAGTTTTTAATATTCCTTCATTAATACATTATAAAAATTTTTTTAAAGGATTTTTCTAAAAAAAAAATTATTTACCTAATTTTTTCTTGAAACCATTTTACAAACACAAAGTCACAAGATGGGCCTCTCAGGGGGTATTTTGTGTATTAAAACAGTAAAAAAGTGTTGATAAATTATTTATTTTTATAAATCTTGATATAAATTAATAAAAAAAATTAATATACATTAAATATTGAAAAAGGTATTATAAACCAATAAACCTATAGTGGTTCGTGACTTTGTGAACAAATTTTCATTTTTTTAAATTTTTTTTAGACCGAAGTATAGTAAAAAATACATAAAAACAGTAAAACATTATTGATTTATTATTTATTAAAAAAAAAACATGAATATAATTTTTGAAAAAACCAATCAAACATATAATGGGACTGACAGGCCCGGCTCGCGACTTTGTGTTTGTTTAAAAGATTGTGGGTTCTGTAGAGATTAAGTTACCCGTGTTTATTGTTGTTTTGTTTTTATTATTTAATTCTATTGTTGTGATTTTTAGTTTGAATAAACGTGGTTATTAAAGCTATTTGAGTACTTTTTATGAGCTTTTACAGGTTCTAGGGCTAAAACCGAGGGGTGAACCTCGATTAGAATTTGGTGTACACGTCTTTGGTATTATGTGGAATTATTTTGGAATTCATTAGATAATGCCCCTACATCTGTTGATCCTTCTACTTGGAAATGAAAGTGGAAGTGGAAGTAGGTGTCCACGATATTAAGTCGCGGTTCACCCCTCGGCTAAAACCACCCTTCCGAAGATCTGTTTCATGAAAAACTCACCTCCTTCTTACTCTATCAGAATGCATCTTTACCTATTTAAAAGCCGGCTTGTCCACATTTAGTCAAACAAGCAAATATCGTTCATCTATCTAAATCATCTACTTAATTGTATAATCAACTAGAGCAGTGGTTCTTAAGATATGAGTCACGTGACTAAATTTTATGTCTCAAAACATGAAGCGACAATGACAATGAAAAAATTATAATAAGCAGCGACTAAAAATTAATTCATTAAAATTAAAGTATAGTGAATTCGAGGTATAAGTATCTGTCAGTGAAGGAATTTTGGCTTGAGAGATTAGAGTAGAAACAATTTTTTTGTCTTTTTGAGCTACATATTTATTCGAAATGACGCTCTCACCATTAACAATTATAAAATCAAAATACCAATAAAATTTGAAAAATTATGAAGATGCTTCAAGTCCCACGCAGTATTCAAGCAAGATTAGATTCTTTTTAACCGACTTCAAAAAAGGGGGAGGTTCTCTATTCGACTGAATTTTTTTTTGTGTGTCTATGTTATAGCCCAAGAGCCCACGACGGCCAGACCTTCGTTATTTTATAAAAGCTGAAAGTTTTTCTGTACATGTCTCCTATACAGGTAAGAACGACCAGCGACTATAGAGTTTGGGTTGTGGTTACTTTGGCAGGTAACAGGTAATAAAGGTGTATAAAATAGTACTTTAAATTCGTTAAAGTATAGAGCTCAATTTTTTTATATTTTCTTCGGGATAACTTTAGAAATCTCGTCATCCATTGCCGGACACTTATGACAGTTGCTACCCCCTGCCAGACACCCCTAAACTTTAATAAATTATAATTATACTTTCGTTATAATATAAAAGATAAATTTTATATATGTTACTTGGCGACCTATAAAAAAATGTTACCTCAATAGGCGGACAGTTTTAATGGTTTTTACATAGATTTTTGACATTTCGGTTATTATTGATAACCATTGGTGAAGACATGGAGGAATCGTCTTAAAATCAAAAATAACCATCGATTCTTATCTAATACTAGAGGAATAACCTTATTGCATTCCATTTTTGTTGTTTTGACTATTAATGGCAACCTCTACTGAAAACGTGGAAGAATCGACTTAAAATCAAAAAGAAAGTTTAGGGGTGTCTGGCAGGGGGTAGCAACTGTCATAAGTGTCCGGCAATGGATGACGAGATTTCTAAAGTTATCCCGAAGAAAATATAAAAAAATTGAGCTTTATACTTTGACGAATTTAAAGTACTATTTTATACACCTTTATTACCTGTTACCTGCCAAAGTAACCACAACCCAAACTCTATAGTCGCTGGTCGTTCTTACCTGTATAGGGGACATGCACAGAAAAACTTTCAGCTTTTATAAAATAACGAAGGTCTGGCCGTCGTGGGCTCTTGATCTATTATCTCATATCGATTTTGAAATTTTTTTTTGCATTGGGTCCAGTCTAGCTTCCGATTGGTCTCGTTTTTTTCATTGGTATTAGACCTTTTTTGTTAGGGTTATTTTTTTATTGGAAAGGGGTATCTTAGGGATGGTGCCATATTAATTTGGTTAAGTTCTGATGATATGATCACTATTAATAACATCACTAAAAAGAGAAAAAAAAATTTTAAGAAAAAATAAAACCGACTTCAAAAAAATTAAATGCATCAAATAAAATACACTAAAAGGTATAAAATAATTATTATCTAATTTAGTTACAACTAAACGACGAAATATTAACATGAAATTACTTTTTGAAGTCGGTGCCAAACAAACTATACCTATAAGCGAGCGTACAGGCCAAACGTACTAAGTAAGATCCGTCGAGTGCGATTCATAAAAGGTATATGTTCCCTAGTATCACAATGTTTCAATCTATATAGTGCCTATATAGATTCTCAAAATTTTTGTTTCCCATTTCTTTTCTCTCAGCTTCTATTAATTCTTTTTTTTATAAATTTTATTAAACCAATTATTTTACATTAATTAATGTATACATTGTATCTTTTGCTTCGATTCGGAGATAACTTCTCCACCATCGAGTGTCCTTGATCATCTTTAGTCCTTGTTTTTAGTAAGAGGAAAAATCTAATTAGATAAAAAAACCTCTTTTCCGATAATTATTTCAATTCCATTATTCCCCAATCAAGTCGATTGGTAATTCATCTCCTCCCATCTCACCCCTATCACCCTTTTTCTTCTATTAATTCTTTATTTTTTTTTATTTTTATAAATTTTATTAAACCAATTATTTTACATTAATTAATGTATACCTTGTATTTTTGCTTCGATTCCGGAGATTGCTTCTCCACCATCGAGTGTCCTTATTCATATTTAGTCCTTGTTTTTAATAAGAGGAAAAATCTAATTAGATAAAAAAACCTCTTTTCCGATAATTATTTCAATTCCATTATTCCCCAATCAAGTCGATTGGTAATTCATCTCCTCCCATCTCACCCCTATCACCCCTTTTTCTTCTATTAATTCTTTATTTTTTTTATTTTTATAAATTTTATTAAACCAATTATTTTACATTAATTAATGTATACCTTGTATTTTTGCTTCGATTCCGGAGATTGCTTCTCCACCATCGAGTGTCCTTATTCATATTTAGTCCTTGTTTTTAATAAGAGGAAAAATCTAATTAGATAAAAAAACCTCTTTTCCGATAATTATTTTAATTCCATTATTCCCCAATCAAGTCGATTGGTAATTCATCTCCTCCCATCTCACCCCTATCACCCCTTTTTCTTCTATTAATTCTTTATTAAACCAATTATTTTACATTAATTAATGTATACCTTGTATTTTAGCTTCGATTTCGGAGATTGCTTCTCCACCATCGAGTGTCCTTATTAATCTTTAGTCCTTGTTTTTAATAAGAGGAAAAATCTAATTAGATAAAAAAACCTCTTTTCCGATAATTATTTTAATTCCATTATTCCCCAATCAAGTCGATTGGTAATTCATCTCCTCCCATCTCACCCCTATCACCCCCTTTTTCTTCTATTAATTCTTTATTAAACCAATTATTTTACATTAATTAATGTATACCTTGTATTTTAGCTTCGATTTCGGAGATTGCTTCTCCACCATCGAGTGTCCTTATTAATCTTTAGTCCTTGTTTTTAATAAGAGGAAAAATCTAATTAGATAAAAAAACCTCTTTTCCGATAATTATTTAAATTCCATTATTCCCCAATCAAATCGATTGGTTATTCCTTTATCATCTCTTCTATTAATTCGAATTTTAATCTATACCTATTATATATTTGTAATAAACTATTAGTGGGTTTTAAATTAATTAATTTAATAATTATTTAGATTTTGAAAAAACATCTTTATTTATATCCCTAACAACACCTTAAAAGATATTTCTGCATTTTTGAAAAAAGTTCTCTGAAGCTAGCCTAAAATCTAATAAGTTCTCCGCATTTTAGCTCCAGGATGAATATTCTACGACTTTCTGTTCTTTAGTTATAGGAATCCAGGCAAATAGAAGAAAAAATCATGTTTGAAAATTATTTGACGGATTTCAATAGTAGGCCCGCTCGCAATGCACAAGCTTAGGGCCTATTAATTAAAATCTTGTTAATTTAAGCCAAATAATTTTTATGATCTGTCGTTTTTGTCCTAACAATTTCCAAATTTTGCATGGAATGGCTATTTTTAAATGAGCGTAACTTGGCTTATAAGTCTTCGGATAAATGGTTTTATATTTTTTTTATGTAATTTAAAGAGAATGGCCTCTGGTCACCTAATAAAAAAAAAAAGTCTTCTGATAATAAAATTTGATGTTCCATCAGATGTAAATTCGAAGGAAAAATGAAGTAAAAAGTTGAAGATGATATAACAATAAATGATAGACCCTTAGGTGACATTTCAGCCCTTCTATTGATTTCATGCGAAAAAGTTTATGTCCAACTTTAAGAGATCATTCCCAATTTAATAAATTCTATAAAAATATATAAGCTTTTCGGCCATTTGTTGCTACCCAATAAATGATGATACCTCGATAATCCCTCGTTTCTAGAGGCAATTTCCTGTTATTTAACAAATTATTGACAACATTTCGGCTTTTCATTGATAATGAATTTAATTTGGTCTGTTATTTTCTATTTCAATATTAAATAAATTTTTATTTTAACACCTATTAACCGAGTGTCAGATCAAAAGTGTTCTAATGTAATATGATATGTTATATCCGTCATTAATAACATATTCGATTGAAATTTTGTTCGTTTATTATATAGGCTTAGGGTATTTATTTTTGAACAAAAATTAACGGAAATGACAAACAACATCATTCTTATTTTAAATAGAACATTACTTTTCTTAACTTATTTCAAAGATATCGGTTTCTTCTTTCCATTGATAAACACTTCAATTCAAAACTTTAAAAAGAAAATCTCCGGGATAATTTTTATTGTTTTATAATATAAGGTCATCATTGTACCTATACTGTGACAGAGGTGATCTTATGATAGCTTCAGGAAACAGACCTAGTGATTGTTCATTTTAAATAATTGTTGGATTAAATAAATCAATAGTCTGTTACCTTGTAGCAACCATAATAGCACGTCCTATGTCACATCATACAATAACTTATTTTTCAAAACAATCTCTTTCAAAGTTTCGAATTAAACTATCTCTAATAATTGATAACTTTCAAATACGTTATTGAAAACTGATTGCTTCAATTACTAAAATTAGGAAGAGTATTTAAAAAAAATCCCAATGTGCTAAAGACCTATTTTTTGGGAAATTCTTGAGAGGGACCTCTAATTTATTGAAGTTGTTAAGTATAATTTTTATTACATTTCAGAAGGATTCTATTCACTACCTCTGGGAATGAATCCAAATGCTAAAAACCAATCCATGCTATTAGCTAATATGTAAGATAAATTGTCCATCATAACTAGATACAGGATTTCTAGGTTGTTGCAAATTTTGTTTGCATGAGCTCAGCACCTTCTAAACCACAGATTGGGAACCGGGGTAAATTACTCCAAATGGGGTAAAAATTAAACTATCGGGGGTAATAAGGACATTTTTAAAATTTTTCTATTTTATAAACTATTATAGGAAATTATTAAGATGATTGATGAATTTTAGTTTTGGCTCGAAAGGTTAGTTAGAAGGATGCTCGCCGGGCTTGGATGAGATCTTCAGAGATTAAAATCTCTTTTGGCGGCGTGAAGCCAGAAAATGCTATTTTAAAATAAGAATTTGCACAAAGGCGGTAGAAATTTGCCTTAAATAAAATATTGGCACAAAGCCCTCATTTATTGCCTTTTCGTTACAACTTTAAACACAACTTATATAAAATTACTTCTTCGCTTCAGAGAGCCATGACATAGACACCTCGGAGAGTTGACCCCGTCGAGGAGCTTGGTGCCTTTATAAGCCTGGCGGCTCTAATTAGCAATTAAACTGATTGGTTAATTGGTCAAGGCTTGCGGGTGACGTATGCGTAAATATTCGCGCCGCGCGGCCGTGATTATAAAAGGGGCGTGTCTCCGCTGTTCACCTGTCAGTCGATCGGAAGATTCTGACCGGTAAACATCAAGCGCCTTTCTCAAGGCGAAAATGAATCTTTATTTTATAAAAAGCATTTTATATTGAAAGGTAGAGAATAAAATCCCACAATATTATAGTATTTTTAACCGACTTCAAAAAAGGAGGAGGTTCTCTATTCGACTGATTTTTTTTTTTTTTTTTTTTTTTGTGCCTATATTACCTCATATCTCCGCCAATTGTGAACCGATTTTGAAATTTTTTTTGCATTGGGTCCAGTCTACGTTCCGATTGGTCCCATTTTTTTCGTAGGTATTGACCTTTTTTGTTAGGTTTGTTCAGGACTAACTTCTTTGTTTATGAACTGATTTCGATGATTCTTTTTTTATTGGAAAGAGAGTATCTTAGGGATGGTGCAATATTAATTTGGTCAAGTTCTGATGATAGGATCACTATTAATAACATCACTAAAAAGAGAAAAATAAAAATTTTTAAGAAAAAATAAAACCGACTTCAAAAAAATTAAATGCAACAAATAAAATACACTAAAAGGTATAAAATAATTATTATCTTATTTAGTTACAACTAAACGACGAAATATTAACATGAAATTACTTTTTGAAGTCGGTGCCAAACATATACCTTTTATGAATCGCACTCGACGGATCTTACTTAGTACGTTTGGTGGGTACGCTCGCTTATAGGTATAGTTTGTTTGGCACCGACTTCAAAAAGTAATTTCATGTTAATATTTCGTCTTTTAGTTGTAACTAAATAAGATAATAATTATTTTATACCTTTTAGTGTATTTTATTTGTTGCATTTAATTTTTTTGAAGTCTGTTTTATTTTTTTCTTAAAAATTTTTATTACTTTGATAGCTTTTCCAGGAATTCAAAATCTTTGCGAACATGGATTTTCTACTTTATTAAACGTAAAAACGAAGAACAGAAGCGAGGACTGCATATTCAAATTGCGGTCACGGCAAAAAGTGCTAATTTTTAAGTCATTTTAGCGAAAATGGAACAACATAATTTTTCTAAAACGTAAAAGCGTTTTAATTATGTTAATGTTTATAATTTTTATTTATGGTACTTACAGATAGTTTTCTTGTAAATTTCAATTAATTCTATAAATGTTAAATAATATACATTTACCTTGCTTTTTTTGCTTTTCAGATTGTAGGGGTAACATCGACGTACGCAAAAAAATATTTTGGGGTAATGGCTAAAATAGTTCCCCGATCTCTGTTCTAAACCAAATAACATATCTAAATCTTGACTTTATTTAGCACGAAATTGTAAATTTTGCCCTTTTCGAGTTAAATTGGATGAATCAAGTTTTTATTGCACGATATTGTACCTACCCTGCAAAGAAGGAAAAGTGGTGGGCGAACACGGTCTAGGAAATAGGAATGAAAGGGGCGAAAGATTAATTGAATTTTGCAGTAAGCACAGTCTAGTAGTAGCAAACACACTCTTCCAACACCATCTAAGAAGGATCTACACGTGGAAAATGCCAAAAGACAAGGCGAGATCTCAAATAGATTACATATTAGTCAAACAAAGATTCAGAAATCAAGTAAAGGACTGAAAAAGCTATCCTGGGGCTGATATATCTAGTGATCACAATCTAATTGCGATGAAATGCCAACTAAAATTTAAAAAACTAATAAAAAAGGGGGGTCGCGAAAAAACTGGGATATATCTAAATTAAAAAATAAGGAAACCCAAAAACTCTTCGAAAACGTAATGAATAAGAAACTGGAAGAAAAAACACCCACAAATAATAAAGAAGAAGAAATCGAACAAGAATGGAATGATATGAAATCAAGCCTGACCGAAACAGCCAACGAAGTCCTTCAATCAAAGAAAAACGAAATTAAAAAGCCATGGGTAACAGACGAAATACTGCAACTGATTGACGAACGAAGAAAATTTAAGAACAGAAAAGACGAAGAAGGGAAAGAAACATATAAAAAATTAAGATGGAAAGTTATAAGAGAATGTAGAAAAGCAAAAGAAAAAATGATTCAAGAAAAATGTAAAGAAGTCAACGAAAATCTAGTATTGGGAAAAGTTGATGTAGCCTATAGGGCAATAAAAAGAAATTTTCAAGAAGACAAGCCAAAAAGCAAGAACATAAGAGATAAAGGAGGCCACATTATTCTAAACGAAAACGAACAGGCAAATAGATGGAAGGAACACCTAGAAGAACTCTATGGAGAAGAAAAAACAATGAACCCAATAGAAGAAGAAGAATCTGTAGACGAAAACGAATTAGGAGACCCCATACTCAGGTCAGAATTCGAGACAGCTTTGAAGGAACTAAAAAATAATAGAGCACCCGGAATAGACAATATACAAGCTGAAATCCTAAAGAACTCTGGTGAAAAGGCACGTGACAAACTTTTTGAACTAATTAGCAAAATCTATAAATTGGGAATTATCCCAAAAGATTTCCAAAAAAACAAAATAGTCACACTTCCCAAAAAGACAGGCGCGGATAAATGTGAAAATTTCAGGACCATTAGCCTAACCTCACATGCCTCCAAAATCCTAACCAAAATAATCCAAAGAAGAATAGAACAAAGAGTTGAAGAAAATCTGGGGGAAGACCAGTTCGGCTTTAGAAGAAACAGAGGCACCCGAGAAGCAATTCTCTCTCTTAGACTAATAATAGAAAGGGCTTTTATCAGGGAAGAATCTGTCTACATCGGATTCATAGACCTAGAAAAAGCATTCGATAACGTCAATTGGGAAATTATGTTTAAAATATTAAAACAGGCGGGAATAAAATTCAGGAGAGAAGACTAATCTACAATCTATATCAAAACCAGACGGCAATTATAAATATTGGAGATGAGCAAAGAGAAGCCAAAATAAAAAAGGTGTAAGACAAGGATGTATGCTGTCACCCATGATTTTCAACTTATACATAGAAGAAGCGATTAAAGAATTCAAAGACAAAATTGATACAGGTATCGAAATCCAAGGTCAAAAGATCGCTATGTTAAGATTTGCCGATGACATTGCCCTTCTAGGAAGCAATAAAAAAGAATTAGAGGACGCCTTGAATGGAATTAACCAAATCCTAATAGAAGAAATCAAAATGAAAATGAACAAGAATAAAACCAAGGTCCTAGTATTTACAAAATAAACTGCAACGGATCGTTGCTAAACTTTATCCAAATTCATTTGAAATATTAATATGTTTATTCCTTTATTATTAATCAGATATCAATTGCGATTTGCAGCTCATGTTAACTTTAATTCAAAAATAATGATCGATTCTCATTTAATACTCGAGGGATAACCATTCTACATTGGATTTTTGACATTTCAGTTATTATTGGTAACCATTGCTGAAGACACAGAGGATTCGACTTAAAATCAAAAATAGCGATCGATTCTCATCTATTACTTGGGGAATAACAATTCTACATTAGATTTTTGACCTTTCGATTATTATTGGTAACCATTGCTGAAGACATGGAGGAATCGACTTAAAATCAAAAATAACGATCGATTCTTATCTAAAACTAGAGGAATAACCTTATTGCATTCCTTTTTTGATGTTTTGACTATTAATGGCAACCTCTACTGAAAACGTGGAAGAATCGACTTAAAATCAAAAAAACTAAATTCTTTTTTGGTAAACAACTCAAGCTTTTAAGTCGAATCCTCTGTGCCTTCAGCAATGGTTACCAATAAAAACCGAAACGTCAAAAATCCAATATAGAATGGTTATTTCTTCCTCAAGTACTAGTTGAGAATCAATCGCTATTTTTGATTTTAGCTCGATTTCTCATGTCTTCAGCAATGGTTACCAATAAAACCGAAACGTCAAAAATCCAATATAGAATCGTTATTCCTCAACTACTAGTTGAGAATCAATCGCTATTTTTGATTTTAGCTCGATTCCTCCATGTCTTCAGCAGTGGTTACCAATAAAAACCGAAACGTCAAAAATCCAATAGAGAATGGTTATTCCTCAAGTACTAGTTGAGAATCAATCGCTATTTTTGATTTTAGCTCGATTCCTCCATGTCTTCAGCAATGGTTACCAATAAAAACCGAAACGTCAAAAATCCAATATAGAATGGTTATTCCTCAAGTACTAGATGAGAATCAATCGCTATTTTTGATTTTAACTCGATTCCTCTATGTCTTCAGCAATGGTTACCAATAAAAACCGAAACGTCAAAAATCCAATATAGAATGGTTATTCCTCAAGTACTAGATGAGAATCAATCGCTATTTTTGGTTTTAACTCGATTCCTCTATGTCTTCAGCAATGGTTACTAATAAATACCGAAACGTCAAAAATCCAATATAGAATGGTTATTCCTCAAGTACTAGATGAGAATCAATCGCTATTTTTGGTTTTAACTCGATTCCTCTATGTCTTCAGCAATGGTTACTAATAAAAACCGAAACGTCAAAAATCCAATATAGAATGGTTATTCCTCAAGTACTAGATGAGAATCAATCGCTATTTTTGGTTTTAACTCGATTCCTCTATGTCTTCAGGAAAACTAACGGATAAGAATACTACGCAGTTGCTATGGTTACTTATAAAATTTCCTCCCAAATTTTTAGCATTTCACAGAGAGAAGCCTATCCATTCTTACTTAAGCAAGGTTAAATGAGCTATATAAAACGATCAATTGAATCAGTTTTAAGGAATTTAAAATAAAATTTTTTAAAAAATACTATCTTACTCTAGAGTAAAGTACTTTAAAATATATTTTGACAAAAATCTTTTTATTATCTTTTTTGTGGTCCTCGAGTTACTTAATTAGGATATTAAATTTCATCAAAATTGGTTAAGTCATTTTCAAGATATTTAGAAAAAACTAAAAAAGTACTGAAATAAAGTACTAATGTTTGTGGACCGATATGTACCAAAAACTAATCAGCGCTTCATTTTGTTAAACTAATGGTAGGTTTTCAATTTCATTTCAATCTGTGCAAGGGTGTGGAAAAAATCGTGGGCCAAAAAAACGATAACAGACATCCATCCATTCATCCATACATCCGCACGCACTAGATGAAAAAATCGCACTTTTTGGCCTCTCGACGAGAACCCATGTAATTTTTTGCAAAAACCGTCACGTGCTAAAATTCAACGTAATTGAATACTACAATTTGTGAACATAATTGAGTCCATGGGTTCCGTAGTCTTTACCTGAGGACCCTTTGAAGTCGCGCTTGCCGCTAGACCGATTACAATACTTTCCCCATGCTTCGCATTGGATAAAGTAAAAAGAACAAACGAGACAGGAATGCATCAAACTTAACCAAGAAAACCTAGAAGAGGTTGAGGAATTCCGCTACCTAGGAAGTAAAATAACATGGGACGGGAGGAGCGAAAACGAAATTAAATCAAGAATTGCCCAAGCAAAAATGGGGTTTAATTCAAAACAAAAACTACTATGCTCCTCCTCAATCAGCTTAGAAAACAGGAAGTTGCTATTGAAGACATATGTAAGGAGCATAGCCATGTACGGGTGTGAAACCTGGACAATTAGAAAAGCGGAGAGAAATAGATTAGAGGCTTTCGAAATGTGGTGCTACAGAAGAATGATGAATATCAAATGGATGGATAAAATTACAAATGAGGAAGTTCTTGGAAGAATCGGAGAAAGAAGAACCTTGTGGAAGAATCTGAAGACGAGAAGAGGTCAGATGATGGGGCACACACTGAGACATGGGGGACTGCTTAGGGATATCTTGGAGGGGAGGTGGGAAAGAAAAGGGGAAGGGAAGACCCAGATTAGAATATTTCAACCAAATAATTGGGGATATGGGATGCCAGACATTTAGAGAGGTCAAACAGCTGGCGGGGGACAGAGTCGAGTGGAGACGGATTGTTGCATCAAACCAGTCTTAGGACTGTATACTCAATGATGATGATGATTGTACCTACAATTGAACCAAGTTTAGAAATATAATAGAAATAATTTTTATTTATCAAAATAAGATAAAATAATTTATTTAAATAAATTAGTATATAAGGTAGGCATATTAAATATTACTTTTAATAAGTCAATAAACATATAAATAACAAAAAAAAAAGTTTTTCTAAAAATCTCTATATCTGGTGATTAGACTAAAAGAAGTTTATAAACGAAATTCATAGAAATTATACAGAGTGGGGCATAAAGACCTACCACATTTTGAAGAGGTATAAAAAATGAAAAAATATAGCTAGAAAAAAACTGAATATATTTTTGAAAATAAAATAAAATATATATTTTATTTTAATCTGTTTTAAACATTATATCAGACAAAAAAAGAGGGGGGGGGAGGCAAAAATAAAAATCCTAGACCTTTCGACCAAACTCAACCAAATTCTGTGGACCCCAGAAGGCTAGAAATGCAAAAACTAACCACCCAAAATGGGGGGAGGGTCAAAAATGAAACTTCTAGCCCTTTAGACTTACTATGTATATACACAATTTGGTTAATTTTGCATTTCTAGCCTTCTGGGGTCAACAGAAGATGTATAGAAAATTTGATTGAGTTTGGGCAAAAGGGCTAGGATTTTCATTTCTGCCCTCCCCCATTTAGGGTACTTGGTTTTTGCATTTCTAGCTTTTTTGGGGCCCACAGAATATGTATACAATATTTGGTTTAGTTTTTGCATTTCTAGCCTTCTGGAGGTCCACAGAATATGTAAAGAAAATTTGATTGAGTTTGGGCTAAAGGGCTAGAATTTTCATTTTTGCCCCCCCCCTTTTTTTTTGTCTGATAATGTTTAAAACACATTAGAAACACATATTTTATGTTCTTTTAAATAATATTCAGTATTTTTCTAGTTAAAATTTTTCATTTTTTATATCTCTTTAAAATGTGGCAGATCTTTATGCCCCACCCTGTATTCCAGTTAATTATAATTAAAATATCTCTAAGGTTATAATGGCAAAGTGAAAAGCAATTCTCTCATTTTGATACATTCATCTAATTTGAAAATTATTATAAAGGAATTATTTACTTTAAATCATAAAAACATTTAAAATAATATTATTGGTCAATTTTGTTAGTATTGACTATGTCTCCTTTAAGGGGTATTGGAAAACCGAGTGGGATTGCGGCTCTGCCTGGGGAAAACACGAAATACAATCTATGGGGTAACCCAAGTTTTTATTTTTGGAGTTTGTTTGGTCGCCAGTTGCATAGATAAGGGAGAGGGCGGAAAAACTTCACCCAGAGTCCAAACAAATAATAAAGTACAAAAGTACTCGCATATTTCAGTTTGTGAATTAGATTAGTAAATCATACTTTTGAATATTTTTTCACCCTTTTTATTTGCCAATTTTTTTCTCTACCATTAAAAAAGTCCTTCCACTATTTCTCTTTAGGTTTTTAAAAAATACTAGTGGGTTTTAACGACTAAGATCGAATCAACTTTGAATATATCAATAGCACACGGTGTCTAGATCAGGGCTTTCCAGCCTGCGGCACGAGGGCTGCATGAGGTCCAGCACTGCAAAGAATGCGGCCCGGCATAAAATTATAAATTTCTTTAAAATATTAAGTTTTTTATATACTTACTGATACAATTTGACCTATTTTTTTTTGTTTCTAAAATAAGAAGAAAATGGGGAGTCGGGTTGTCCGAGCTGGCTAAGGCACTGACCCCGCTTCAGCATCGTTAATGACGATGTTCAAGCTGGAGATCCGGGTTCGAGCCTGGCTAGAATATATAAAATTTCGACCGGCTGAAACTCGGCTCCCTCATTAACTCTACTAACACTTTACTGATGTGCTGTCTAAATGGGCTTTGTTCCCGATGGCAATAAAGAAATAAAAAAAATAATAAAATAAAAAAAAGAAGAAAATGGACAATCTTTCCAAAATTTTTCGAAAAATAAAAGGGCAGATTTTAAATTTTGAATGTGAAAAAATATATCAATATTTCCGAAAAAATAATCACAATTTTGTTATATTTTGACTCCGTTTTTTATTAGATATAAATATTTTAAAGACTTTTTTGCTTTGTCATGGTAGATATCATTATTCTATGTACATTATGAACTACTATCTTTTTTGATTAAGAAATATCAATAGAATTAGAAAAAAATTTTGCGACCCGAGGCATTTGTTTTTACTTTAAATGCGGCTCGTGTAAGCCATAAGGCTGGACACCCCCAGTCTAAATGATATACACGTATATTTCAGAAAAAACCCATACATATCCATCAATTTCGTTGACCATGAGGAACCAGTTCTTGGAACATGCCAAGTTTTTGGTTAAGACAACACTATAAAATAAATAGAATACAATCAGAATTTTTAGAGAGCCAATACTCCAAGATGGTATATGCTATATGCAGTAGATAATTTTTTGCAAACAAGTTGATATAATATGTGTTCTATGCCGAATCGTTGACGAGATATTGACTTATTTAATATCCCAGAAATTTGAATTTTGTGTTTTATACTCAAATTTGCTCAACTCACTATCCCAAAGAATAAATTCACTTCCCTCAATAAATTGAAAGAAGTTGCAGCCGCCATATTACATACCTACTCACAAAAGAAACCATAAAATTAATCCTATATGCGAAAATCCAAAATGACTAGATCTGGAGATCTTAGTGATCAGTTAATTGTATTACTCCGACAAAATCCTCGGATTAGTTAAAATCTCATTGAGATGTTCATTATATTATTGAGGTAATGAACAAGGAGAGACTTTTTCTTATTGAAAATACTTAAACTTCCCGAAATATCCTCTATTTGTTCAGTAATTCGTGGATTTTGGTGAAATTCTAAGTCATTTTGTAATTTTATACATTAGATCTTGATTTTCATCAGTTGTCTTGGGGAATGTCCAGCATTCACTTCTACGACATACTACCTCTTGAATATAATCCAGCTCGCCTTTGATCCCGATTTTTTGGAACATTCTTAACAAAAGTAAAAATAATGTACATTCAAATAGTTCTATATCAGAAACCACCCGGGACAGAGGACATGTTTATATGAATTTTTTGCTCAAAAGGACCTACTTCATGCCATCCCAGAGTATTGACATTTCCTCCCCGGACATCCTCTATTTGTTTAATTGATTGATTAGTTTTTGATATCTCTATGCTCACATATAGACACAAACAAACAAACGAAAAAAAAGACAAACAAAACTTAAAACTTTTTTCCACAAAATGACCCGATAATCAAGGATTTTTAGAATACGATAGAGATGAAAGCCTGGGAAATCAAGTCAGCTTGTAGAATTGTTTTTTTCAATGTTTACTCGTGTGTGTCTGAAATCCGATATCTTGAAAACTAGTTAATCAATTAAAAAATAATATTTATTTATTTTTACTTTACCATACAGGGTATGTCAAGTATAAGTATAAAAATAAAATTCTAGGCAATTTGAGCAAATTAAACCAAATTTTGTATACATAACCAATGGGCCATTAGAACAGTAAAAATGCAAAAACAAACCGCCCAAAATGAAAGGGGGGGTCAAAAATGAAAATCTAGGCCCTTGGACCAAACTCAACCAAATTTTGTATACATAATCAGTGGGCTACCAGAAGACTAAAAATCCAAAAACTAACCTGCCAAAATTAAAATCTAGGCCCTTGTATCAAACTCAACCAGAAGTGTATGGTAAAGTCAAGTGGATGGCCACATCAGAACGTGTCAATTTATTTTATCATCATGACATCTTTACATCATTTTTACTAGCATTAGTTAGTATTCATTTATACTTTTTCTTTCATTTTTTCATTATTCAACTTTCTATTAGAATGATATTGTATCGAGATTTCAAAAAAACAAAACAAAAAACAACAACATTGCATTTTTCGAAAAAAACGAAAATAATGACATCTTATGAATGTTGACAGACAAAAATTCAACATTCAACCATTCTTCAATCATCCGGAAATAATTAGAAACAGTATCAATTAAACTATAGAAATAGCTACCAGTAAAAATAATAGTAATAAATATACTATATAAAGTATTATCAATTAAAAATTTCCAGACCATTAATGATTAAATATTTTTTCTTTTGTTTTGGAAAGATTCCAGCCAAACAACTGCCATTTAACTTTTTATTCGAATAGCGTCGTTCTCGGAGGAATTCCTGTTGAGCCATTCGGATCAAAATGAAAAAATTCTTCTTTACTAATAAAATATAAAGACAATCCGATTCTATTATTATATCCAAATATGATTTGTTTTTTAATTTAAGAGTACCTACGTACCAGAATTCAGTATCCCGGGATGAATATCCTCAAAAACGAAATGATTAAAGGAGCAGAGATGAAAAGTAAAGATTTCTCTCGAGGGAAAAGAAAGGGAAAGCAAGATTTAAAAACTTAATAAATTTGTTCAAACATTAAAAAAAAGGTCCTTTTACTTTACCATAGAGGGTATGGTCAAAAATGCAAAAACTAACCCCCCTACATGATTATAAATAATATTATTAAATATTAAATATAAGTGAGGGGCCAGGTTGTATGGTAAAGTCAAGAGGATGGCCACATCAGAACGTGTCAGTTTATTTTAATTGTTTTTTTATTAATTCGGTGGGGGCTCCATGTTTGGGGGGGTTAGTTTTTGCAATTTCAACACTTTCAACCAAGGGGCAGAACCAAAATAAGTAGATGGTAAGATAAGAAATAGGATATAATATCTAGATTTGAACTTTGAAGGTACTTTTTGAAAATATTGAAAAGTCCACCCTCCATACCACCCTTGTTTAGTTATAATATAAGGAGAGGAATCACGGGAGACGAGCCATTTGAGCTAGGACTTTCTCACTGAATACATATATTGAAATTGTTCTTTAAGAGGGATTAGTGAACTAGTTCCCGCCCTTATTAAATTTAATCAACCCCTTACATTATTTAACGACGTTTTGAACAAAATTAAATAACTTTGTCATTAATTATCCTTAAGGGCCCTTTAACATTCTTCATCCAAATTGAACCAAATTTTAGTTTTAGCTTTCTAATAACATTTTGAATAAAATTAAGTGACTTTTTCTTTAATTATCCTTAAGGACATTTTGACATTCTTCATACAAATTGAATCAAATTTTAGTTTTAGCTTTCTAATAACAACAGCGCGAGTGTCAGATTGTTCCTGTGGAGTCAGCATACAAGTTCTAAACTCGAGACGTTGGCTATTAAGGTAATATATCTATTTTATACTCTATATTACTTTAAATTGATTAAATTAATTTACTAATAATATTTTTCTTTTTTCAGGTAGGTGCTTGTCCTACTAATACAAACATTTAGTAGATTAAGTATTTGATTTTATTATTTTCTGGAAAATCAAATCTTTTATCCATTTCCCGTAAATTCGTTTCTTTCCATCTCGAATCGAATCGCGATTATATTTTTTATTGTGTGCGAGTGTCAGAGTGTTCCTGTGGAGTCAGCATCCCAGGTCTAAACACGAGACGTTGGCTGTTAAGGTAATATATCTATTTAATACTCTATATTACATTAAATTAACTAAATTATTTTACTAATAATATTTTTTCTTTTTTCAGGTAAGTGCTCGTCCAACTAATACTAACATTTTGTAGAATAATTATTTGATTTTCTTATTTTTGGAAAATCAAATCCTTTATCTATTTAACTTTTATCGATTTCTCGTAAATTCTCTACTCTTTCCACCTAGAATCGAATCGGGAGTATATTTTTTAATATGCGCGAGTGTCAGAGTGTTCCTGTAGAGTCAGCATCCCAGGTATAAACACGAAACGTTTGCTTTTAAGGTAATATATTTATTTATTACTATATTACTTTAAATTAACTAAATTATTTTACTAATAATATGTTTTTTTCAGGTAGGTGCTCGTCCAACTAACATTTTGTAGAATAAGTATTTGATTTTCTTATTTTTGGAAAATCAAATCCTTTATCTATTTAACTTTTATCCATTTCCCGTAAATTCCTTACTCTTTCCCTCTCAAATCGAATCGCGTGTATATTTTTTAATGTACGCGAGTGTCAAAGATGTCAGAGTTATTTGCTATCATGTAAAGCATTGTTGAATTTAAACCCCCACTTTGAAAACAAAACATTGGTCAAAATTATGTAAAATAGGCACCTTCAATAAAATTTTTTTTGATAGAATCTTGAAAAAATAAAGTAATTCTAAGGCTTCGAAAATCTCTATAAAAATTGATTCTCTCAGGAAAATAATTTTTTGAACTAATTAATGAGTAAAAACTTTGAAAGAAATGTTATTTAAATTAATTAGAAATTTTGAAAATTAGTTATTTAAGTTTTTCGAATGTGAGATTGATTTATCTTCCATTTTATTTTAATTTCTCCCCCCCCCCCGCCCCCCTTCAAAATACTATTTTATTCAATTTATTTTAAATAGGAGAAAAAACTTGAAATTTAGAAGTCATAATGTAATATATCAAATATATGTGAAAGTAAAAATCATATTAAAATTTTAATCGAATCATTATTTAATATCCCACATTTAATCATTGCTTGGTAAATATTAGCAGACTCACTTGCTTATCCATTTATTTTCTTTATTAACCAAACCTACGCACATTAGTAGTGCTTGGGGTGTTCCATAGCAAATATCAACATTGTTTATTTCAGTCGATATTATTATAACCTTGAGCAGACAAAATGATCTTCATCAATCTTTGATATTAAATTTAAACCAATTTTATTTCAAAATAAACTAATGAAATAAATACTAGGACGTGGCTTAGATAACGTCTAGAGATATAAACAACGTTTATTAATATTGTGATGGTGAGTGAATTTATAATTATAAAAAACCTTATTATATTATATTAATTGAGCGATTCTTGTAGATATATATTTCAACGCGATGATCGTATCTATAAAAGCTAGACAAGTGCGAGTCGGAATCGCATATCGATGGTTCAGTAACTAATTTATATTTATTACTAGCTGATCGATCATTCGCACCGTGACTTCAACACCTCTGCATACCCAGAGGTCAGCATATAGCAGAAAAATGCTTAAATGATCCAAATTATCCATTCGTAAGATATCAAATTCGTTGTTGTTTAATCGTTGATAAAGAGGGAATAGGTGAATAAGTGAAATGTTTCATAATTTTAAGTTAAACTGATAACACAGGTTCCCAAAGGGTGCTTCGCTTGTAAAATAATTCATAATTATGTGTCGTCCACTTAATCATAGGATTATTAACTTATTTCTAATATAATCTTAGACATAGAGTATTTAACTTAATTAGAACATTGGTTTAATTTACTAATAGAACTTTCTAATGAAAAATGTTTAATTATTCATTTTCGTGATAAAAATTCGAATTCGATGTTTCTTTCAATCTTTCAAGTACCCTGAATTCAAAAAATTGAGTATATATTATATATATGTGTGTGTGACTACACATTTTAATTTAATTATTTGCATTGAATTCCTTTGAAAGCTTATATTTTACTTTTTTACTAAAAAATTATTTCATACGTGTTTTACATATATAACGATAGATTGAAAGTATAATTCTTTTTCATGTGTTTTTATTTTGCAATTTTTTGAACATATTTCAACTCTATATATTAGACTTTGGATGAAATTTTATTCTTAGTAATAAAATAGTTAGCTTGTGTTAAGGAGGAGTAGACGCTATTGATAAAATTCGTACTAATAGAAAATTCTTTATTTCGTGTCTGAGCTTGTTTCAATGTCTCCAATAGATACTTAGAATTGTCTCGACATGTATTCGGGATTATTATTAAAGTGCCCAAGCTTGTATTCCGCACCCTTTTCTTTCAATACCAGACTGAGACATTCTACCCCAATTGCATTTCAGAGAATATTATTTTTAGAATTTTTATCTTTAATTGTTTTTAAAATATTTTCGATGAAATAAGGGAATTATTTTTTCGAAATTTCGGTAGATTCTTTTCATTTGCTTTTAAGGAAAGAAAAAAATTATCGAAAAAATTTTTTCATTAAATAATTATATACAATGAATTTATTTTTATTTGGTGGATTTTTTAATCAAATAAATAAGAGTTAACAGATATTTATTCTGGGGTGCTCATTTTAAAAAATAAATTCCTACGAGATTTGTTTTTAATAAAATTAATAATTTATTTTTTCTAATAAAATTTTTTCGGTAGGCTTGCAAGCTAAAGCCTGCTGGGCATGTTTAATTTGATAATAAAATTTCCAGATCAAAATGATTTAATTTTTTATTTTCGTAAAAAATTCAAATTCGATTTTTTCCCCCAATTTTTCATTAATTTCATGCGGTGTGATCAAATAAAATACAAATTTTTTGGCACTAGAACGAACTAAACGATTCTGAGTTTTTGACTAGTGATAAGAATGGGGAATCCGGATCGACAAAAAATTATGACTTTACCTTGTTGATTTATCGTAGATTATGGCTATCAAGACAGATCGACATTAGATATTATTATGGGACCTGAATGAACATTCTACGACCTTTCGTTTTTCCGCTATCGAGTTTAGAAATCCGAATTAACTTTTCTCAGTTTCAGATATTTCTCAACCAAAAAGCAAAAGCAAAATATTAATTACTACTTCAAAAAAAAAAAAAAAAATTGATAACTCCTACACATATTTATTTTAATTTCAAATTATTTATTTCCAGTAGCTGTTGAAGCTTTAATTTTTGTGATTAATTTTATTAAGATTTGAATTTTTAGTTAAATCGCACTTAATTAATTATTTTGATTAGATTCAAAAAATTTTGTGGACATTTGTTTAACGATGACCAAAGTCTTAAGTCCCACTAAGAAATGTTGTAAATGATATTTTTCGGTTTCTAACTTTAACATGTTCCTCTTAGGATTGAGTCAAAAGCCGAAACACCTATTTCAGGATATCATTCTTTGAAAATGATACTTAGAAAAGAAAGCCTTCTTATCCATCATGAATGAGATATACTCAAGATGATTTGGATTAGATAAAGAAAATAATTTTCTAAAAATAGCTTAAGCAATCAAACGGGATGATTGATGAAAGTGGAGAGTGTCATAAGCTTAATACAAAGAGAATAAATTAAGGTTCAAAAAAAAAAATAATAATACACCCATCCTTATTTTCAAAACTATAATCAAAATAAATGATAAAAATATCTATAATAAAGTATTTACATTTTTTAATTTCTTTTATTGACGCGATGAATGTATGATAGTCAATTAAAGTAAAATGAAGAAAATAAATTTTTTCTAAACTTGGTCAGTAAATTTTTGTGATTTGGAAATTTATTTGCCACCAAAATTGAAGTACCTTAGTAATACGTTGTAAACGTTTTTTGCCAAATTTCACTTACTTAGCCCCCAAAAGAGGCCTCCTTATAATAATTTTTTTTTCTAATTTTATACATTTTTCATCCAAAAGTTCTGAAACCAAATGATAATTCGTTTTTAAAGTATGTACCATCATTTAGGCTTCAGAACGAACTTAACCTTCCGTTCCTAATACACTATAATTTTTGAATAAACCTACCATCAAAGACGTCTGCAGGGGCAGGGCCGGATTTAAGAGAATCCCGCCTATAGGCTAAAGTTCATTTGCCGCCCCCTCCATAGTTCATATTTGCTTAACATGCTGTGAATTTGTATTATGTTATAATTTTAGAAAGCAGGCTATGTAGAAGGACTAAAACATATTTTTAAGTAACATGTTTTATTAAATTCTTACGAAAAATATTATTAAGGTCTGAAATACTTCATTTTAATTTTTTAATAAATTGCCAAACTGCCGCCCCTGAAAATTTGCTCTTTTCTCTAGGCTCCAGCCTACTTAACCTATTTAAAAATACGGCCCTGGAGAGGGTATTAAATACATTTGATAGATAAAATGTGTATGGTTTTATTTAATCTTTCTTTTATAAAAGTCACATTTTAAAGTATTCGCAGAGTCAAAAGGCTATGTTTACAACTACCAATACAAGCCGTTCTCTAAATTGCATCCACCCTGAATTGATCCAGACTGTAAACTATGCGTGACTATGATTAGTTGAACTGAGTATCTCTCAAGTTCATACAAGCAATATAATATTTTCTATATTACATGTCTCGTAATCATTTTCCGTTTCAGTAACACTTGTATTCCTCTTTATTTCAAATAGAACATCGTAGAGAGACATTTCTTAACATCCCTTCCAGGCAACTACAGGTCAAAGCATTTACCTTTCACTTATCAAATGCCAACGACAGTGAATAAATAGATTTAATATAAAATATTTTGTTTTACCGAGAGTAGAAGAGTTATTGATTCATAAAGATAAATCAATGAGTTTGTCTCTTCTCGTCAGTGGTATAGCCAGAAAATTTTCATAGGGGGGGGGGGGTCAATCCACAAAGCAAAATATTTAGTTGGAATTTTTTTTATTAAAACAAATAGGTTCTTCAAGAAATTAAAAAAAGAACATAATTCTTGATTAAACATATGAAATAAAGTTAATTACGGTTAGTTTGCCATAAGAAAAGGTTTGTCGTGGCCGTTACTCATCCCATGAGCCCCGCCCTTGGCGGGGAGTGGAGGATATGCCCCTGCTTCTGCTTGATGCAAATAAACATATACTAGTATATACCAAATATAAATAGGTATAAGGTATATATATATATATATATATGTTTCTATATTCTCGTCTGTGAAAAATATAAGTAATAATAAAAATAATTTAGTAATAGTAATTAAAAAGTAATAATAAAAATAATTTACCTACTTTGATGGCTAAAATTAAAAATTATTTTCTATTTTTCCCCAAAATTTATATTTATTTTATTAAAATTTTAATATGATTTATGATGTTGGGTAAAGTTATTATATAATAATAGTAAATTTCAAACCAGTATTTTAGTTAAAGACAAACATCGTGTTGCAACTAATGGATCCATTTTAATTTTTGACTCTAAAAGCCGATTGAAATTTCCTTCCATATTGAAATTGGTTTCTATCTGTATTTTCTTAAGGATTGAAATTCCCGATTGGTTGTAGGTAAATTCTTTTTATTGTAATAGTAAGCTGGTCACTCCACATACGAACGCCAATCGAGAGTATCGACCTTTTATATACTAGTATGCACCTGCCTGGAGTTGATTTGTGGAACAGTCTATTTATTACTACTTGGGATTATAGTCCTCTGCCCCTATGATTAAATCAATTATAAATTTTGTCAAGTCCTAAAATTGTGCAAAATTTTATTTGGTTCTAACAAGCAGAGATTAGCTGAGGTAGAGAGAGGTCATACCATCCTTGTTAAGGTTTTGACTAGGTTTCCTTAACAACTTATGGCAAATGCCGGGATGGCTAATGCGTCTCTTGCTCCTGGTATTGGGTTTTTACGAGGAATTTTTAAATTACTTTTTGTCTTTTGATGGAAATCTATGGTCATGTTATTTCTTAATAAGCATACATTTCTATTTTTTTCTTTTTTTGTACTTGTTTATTATTTGTTGTAGTTAATTGGTATTGATGTTTGTTAATGTATTGTGGCTAGATTGTATTGATGTTTGGAGGACCTAGACAACGAGAGCTTGTGCCTCTAAGCAGGTCGAAGAATAGAGATTTATTTATTTATTTATTTATTTAAACAAACAATGGCAAAAAAGGGAATTGGACTTTTCACTATTTTCTTTCGATTTTTCTTAAATTTTTGAGATCTTTTTATCAGAGGACTAGTTGTTGATAATTTAATTTTGCTATTCACAGGCAATGATGGGGCTTTTTGTTATACGATTTTAAGATTTCTAAAGATTCATTTGCCCTTAGTTTTTGATCACGTTTTGCTATTATTATTATACAGGGCGTACCGTATCACAACGATAAACCGTGAACAGGGGGATAGGGCAATTTAAGACGGTCCAGAACATACAATTTTTTTTAAATAAAAGTCTCAAAGTTTTCTAGTTTATTATGAATTCTGTTCAATAGCAGGATTATTCAGGATTGCGCATCAAAAATTAGAATGATAAAATATGTAAATTTGTAGCCATAGCATCTTGATATTTAGGGCAGTGTAGCGATTTTCACGATTTAAAAAAAATGCCTATAACTAGAAAACTATGAGACTTTTATTAAAAAAAAATTGATGTTCCGGACCATCGTAAATTGCCCTGTTCATGGTTTATCGTTGTGATACGGGACACCCTGTATTTGATTCCTTAGTCATTTGGAAGCTTTTCAATTAATTCCAGATGATTTCCATAAATGATAGAGTAGGGATAAAATGGAAATCTTGGTTTATTTGATTTGCTAAAATATTATTGCTTAATAATTTTTCAATTAATTGTTATTCATTGTCGTTATGTTTTGACCTCAGTAGCCGGTGTTCTTTTTCGAGGATGGGATGGCTGGGGCACTGGGTGTGGGTGTCCTGACGAGGATGGGTTCCCTGTAAAAATATATCTGTCTGGCTGCGGTCGATAAGGCTGTCACCCTCTTAACGACAAGGGCTCTCCATTCCATCTGTTCATCAAGATAAGACCTCAACGCTTTAATTGCACGCCAAAACAGTGACACTCCTCCCCGAACAAACAGGTATTCAGCTAGTTAATTTTGGTAAAAATACGAACTAAAATCACAACGAAACAAAAAAATAAAGTAAAAAATACACCAAGATCAAAATTACTCAGTACGAACGGCAGGGGAATTCTTTTTTAGGCCCTCGTACAAAAGTAAAACGAATTCTGTTAGTTTCGCAACAATGTCTGTCAGCATGTCTGTATGCCTGTCTATCAGATCATTGTAGCTCGTATTCAAGGAAATATCCTAAATAAATGGTGATATTTAGAAGAGTTAACAAAGTAAAGTGAATAAATTAAAATTTTATTAACGTTAGTACGAATATAAAAAATGTGAATTTCAGAGCTTAATAAAAAAAGAAACATCATGTTATGCGTATAAATGCATCAAAAGTATAATCATCTTATATAGCCCAGTATATAGGAGGGTTTCAGCTTACATTAATTGCGCGAAAAGATTTTTTTACTAGGATCGCTTGGTATGGTGTGAGTATGCCAAATCTAAGTAAAAGTGATCCTGGAGGCTGTTTTTTGGATCCCCATAAAAAATCGAAATACTTGATCAATTTTCTATTTTTTTTAATCGACGCGAAATTTTGTCCTGTTTAATTTACTATAGGACTGTTATTTACAAAATATGGACCGTTTTCGAGTTATGAGAGAAAAACGGGAAAAAGTCGGAAAATTTCGAGGTTTTTAGGCCACCAAAAGTTGTCCCTCACACTTTCAAGGTCGCAAACTTAGATTTCGCATACCCACACCCTACCAAACGATCCTAGAAAAAATCTTTTCCCGCAATTAATGTAAGCTGAACCACTTTTTGGATCCTCTATTTACTATATCGAGGAGACAAAAATAAAATAAAAAATAAATACTCACTACTCATATATTCATTTTCCCCAAATTCGAAAATTGTCTTAAAATTTTAATTTACAAATTTAATTTAGTGCAGGAATGAATTTTTTGTGGGATCAAACTCAACCAAATTTTCTACACTATCAATACAAAGTAGAAAAAAAAAGAAAAATAATTAATCCTCCATTCGGGTTTATAAATTTCACCCCTTCATTTCGGCCCCCGAAGAATGGAAAGTTTCGGGTTTTCAATTTACTCCTTTATTAATGTACTAAGCAACTAAGCTGTACCAGTATGACAAATTTCAGCATTCTAGGTTGATTGTATTTTCACTATTATGTTAATGAAGTCTATAAATTTCACCCCTTCATTTTAGGCCCTGAAGAAGGAATAAATTCGCTTTTTCGATTTTTCCCTTTAATTGTAAACCAAACTCTACCAGTGTGCCAAATTTTCTAGAATCAGCGGAAGTACTAGATAGGTTTTTGATGAATGAGTGAGAGAGTGATATTAATTAATAAAGTAAAGGGTGTGTAGTTTCACAGTGAATGAAATAAAACTCAAAGAGGTTTATACAAACTCAACATATATCGGATTATTAGTCCATCATCAGGAGTTTACAAGTTAAAACTGTTTTAACTTGTAAACATTTTTCACCTAAAACCTACACCACTTTCCCTAAGTAAAAAAAAAAGTGACAAAAATGACACTTTTCAGACCTTAATAACTTAAGAACTATAATAGGTTTATTCATGAAATTTGAGATTCCAGGTTTTCAAGGGGACCTTATTAGACATGAAAAAATGACAAGTGTGTAGGTCTAATAGTTTTTTAGTTGTGGGGTGGGGGTCTAAACTAGCTCGAACTGCCGTGTGTATAGATTTTAAATAGTTTAATATATTTAAATCCTTTTAATAGCCTGCAGCAGCACATCTGCAAAATTCATGGATAGCGTGCCGAGTCTTGGAAACAGATTAATTTTCCTTCTATTAATTAATTAAATTATTATTAAATTTGTTAATATAAAATTTAATAAGAGATAACTTCAATTGGGATATAATATCACTATATCCATTGAAAAGCACACCGATAAAGGTTTCTTTGAGAAAATTAAAAAAAAAATACATCTCAAGAGCTTCTAGCTGATACCTAGCTTAAGTTTTCAATTTCGTTGATCTTCGACTTATTGCTGAGTTCTAGACGCACACATCCTCACACAGACCAGAATGGCATTTTGGACCTTGGGACAAATAAAATCTTTTTATTTTTTAATTCTTCTTTCTATTTTTTAAATAGTATTGAATATTTTCTCTTAGAATTAAATAAATTGACACGTTTTGATGTGGACATTCACTTGACTTTACCATACACTTCTGGTTGAGTTTGGTCCAAGGGCCTAGATTTTCATTTTTTGACCCCCCCCCCCATTTTGAGCTGTTTGCTTTCACATTTTTAGTGTTCTGGGGGCCCACTGATTATGTATGCTCCCTCCCCCCTTTAATTTTGGGTCCACCAAAATCTAATCATCTCTTAATTTCAATGCTCCAAAACTACGTGTGAAATTTGGTTTTGATATTCACACTAGTTTTTGAGCTAGCTCTTCCAAAAAATTTGGTAACGCACAGACTAACTAACTAACTAACTAACAGAATAACAGACATTTTTAACCGACTTCAAAAAAGGAGGCGGTTCTCAATTCGACTGATTTTTTTTTGTGTCCATGTTACCTCTTATCTTCGCCAATTGTGAACCGATTTTGATGATTTTTTTGCATTGGGTTCAGTCTAGTCTCTGATTGGTCCCGTTTTTTCTTCATTGGTATTGGACCTTTTTGATATGTTTGTTCAGGAATAACTTCTTTGTTTGTGAACCGATTTGAATGATTCTTTTTTTATTAGAAAGAGGGTACCTTAGAAGTGGTACCATATTAATTTGGTCAAGTTCTGAAGATATGATCAATGACGAAATAACGTAAATCTCCAATTTTTATGACCAAATAATCGAAATTATAATAAATAAAATCTTTTATAAAAAATCTTAAAATATCCATTTAAAACCCGCAAACGTTTCGAGAGAATGTATATATTTATGAATTGAATTTGTTTATCATTTTCTGATTCATTCGCCCGACGCTTTCTCTTAAACTTTTTAGCTTGTGAACTCCTGATGATGGACTAATAATCCGAAATATATTGAGTTTGTATAAACCTCTTTGAGTTTTATTTCATTCACTGTGAAACTACACACCCTTTACTTTGTTAATTAATATCATGTTTCACCTAAAACCTACACCACTTTCCTTAAGAAAAAAACTATATAGTTACTATATAGTTTGAAACATTGTACTACTAGGGCGAGTTCAAAAAATTAAATGCAACAAATAATATAATAATAATTTAAAAATAAAATAAAATACACTAAAATGTATAAAATAATTATCTTATTTAGTTACAACTAAACGACGAAATATTAACATGAAATTACTTTTTGAAGTCGGTGCCAAACATACACATTTTATGAATCGTACTCGACGGATCTTACTTGGTACGTTTGGAGGGTACGCTCGCTTATTATATAGGGTCCGCCAAATAACTTTTTCTTTTTTTTTAAATGCTATAAAAAAAACTACTGAATATTTTCCCAAATTTCTTTTTTTATTTGAAAGTACAATCCTTCCGGTTAATAATGGAAAATAATTTCATTCAAATGGCTGCCTCGGCTGGCCATGCAGTAGCCTACACGATCGGTCCAATTTTTAAGCACATTATCGATTGTGTGCAGCTGTATTTCACCAATGGCTTCACGAATATTGTCCTTTAAAGCGTCAATTGTCTCTGGCTTGTCGGCGTAACACTTATCTTTGATGGCACCCCACAAATAATAGTTCAACGGTGTCAAATCGCAGCTCCGAGGTGGCCAAACGACATCAGCTCTGCGGCTGATAATGCGATCTTCAAAAACAGGGCGCAAAACATCGAGTGTAGCTTCGGCTGTGTGGCACGTAGCGCCGTCCTGTTGAAATCAATTGCCAATATCCTTTGTGAACAGAAATTCGTTCAACATGGCCCGATAACGATCGCCATTGACTGTAACGGCCACTCCTTGCTCATTTTCGAAGAAAAATGGCCCAATTATGCCTCTGGACCAAAATCCGCACCAAACAGTGACTCGTTTTGGGTGCGTCGGCTTTTCAATGTATGCGTGCGGGTTTTCTGTGCCCCAAATGCGACAATTTTGCTTGTTTACATACCCGCCAAGATCAAAATGAGCTTCATCTGAAAAGATTATTTTTTTGGCAAAATCGGCATCTTCTGTAAGTCGATCGCAGGCCCAATTAGCGAAGCGAAAACGCATTGAATGGTCACCATATTCGTTCAGCGGAAGGATAAAACTAATTATCTGTCAAATCTAAGATGAGCTAAGTGTTACCATTCACGAAATAAGCACTAGTTGAAAAAAAAACGTTAGATGGCGGACCCTTTATAGTTTGTTTGGCACCGACTTCAAAAAGTAATTTAATGTTAATATTTCGTCGTTTAGTTGTAACTAAATAAGATAATTATTTTTAAGTTATTATTGTTTAATTTTTTGAAGTCGGTTTTATTTTTTTTTTATAAAAATTATTTTTAAGACAAAACAGTTATTATCTCGAAAAATATAATTTTTTCGATGTTCACTTATTAGAGCTTTTTTGAAGACCGAAATACCATGGTTTCGCCCAATTTTTTAAATCAAAATAGTTTAAGCCGTTTTTGAGATATTTCGAAAAAAACCCACTTTTTTCATGCACAATTACAATACTTAACCAATGGTCAATGCAAAGTAAAAAAATATAAAATTTTATTTTATTCAAAAATGAACGGTAAGTTATCTAAATAATTTAACTTAGAATATTTTAAGTAAAATTATAGGTGAGTTTTAATATTCAATATTATTTTGTACTTCGACAATTCTTGTTCATTTAAGAAAAATATCGATCCTGAAAAATAATTTCTTTTTTATTGCTCCTATATCAGATTTATGGTCTATATTAGTTTTGATGGCCTAGAGCCTGACACTTGGGAAAGTATTAAAACAAAGTGTAAATCAATTAAAATAAAGTTTATTAGGGATCGATGTTTACTTTCTCTCCTGTCTGAATTTTAATTAAATTCAAAGTATCACTTTAATTGATAATATACTGTTTAAGCAGCGTGTAAAATTAATTGCTTTAGAAATAAACCAACATCAATATATAAGAAATTAATTATTTATTAATTCATTTCCTTTGCTGGAAATTTAATTATTAATACGAATCTAATTAAAATTTACCTATATTAACATTAATATACATATATATTTATATAAATTAAATTTATCAACTCTAGTATCTTATTTTATGACGACACCGGCTTTTCCAGCCTATTAAACTAAACAGTCTCAAAAGCTTGATGTGCAACAAAAAGTAAAAACTTTTATACTCTTTCAGTCTGCAAAGTTGACATTGTTAAAAAGTTTGAGTTAGAAAGCTGAAACTTGGTACAGGTATGCATCATATTAACACAAATGAGAGTTTATAATGGGAATTAAGGACAAGTTTTTGGGTGATTTTTTTTCAATGAAAATGATGAGAGAAGGAGTTACACCAAAAAGGTGCATCCCCTAAAGGCCTGAGTTGGCCCTTCCATCGTAAAAAGAAGAAGATGAGGTAATTTTATGGGCTGGGTAGAGATCGAAGGTATCTGTGGATACGGGTCTTAAACAGCTGAAGATTATAAGTCGCGGGGAAGACGGTGGCTGGGAGCGAGTTCCAGTCTCTGGAGTTCATAGGGATAAAAGAGTTGGCCAAAGCGCTTGTTCGATTTTTATCCAATTTGACAGCGAAGGGGTGCTGTGCTTTCGAAAACCGCTTGTTTCTCCTAAAGATGGGTTTAGGGAGATAATTGATTTCAGCTCGACTGAACACACACCATGATAGTATCTGTAGTACAGGGAAAGGGCAGAAACGGTTCTGTGAACCAGGGAGTCGAGTGAGAACGTTTCGTCGACTTTGCCGACTTCTTCAGAGTTTCAAATAGTTATATCACACATTCGTCTAAAATACATCATTTTTCTTTAGTTGGTGGAAAAATATTAAATTCACACAAAAACTTCTCCTTGATTCCCATTATAACTCTCATTAATACACACTATGATAATAATAATTTTCACAAATTGTTGTTTATTAACTGAAACTGTTTAAGAACTTTCCATATAAATATTTGATTTCGACTAAGGTATCATTCATAAAATACTTTTGCAATCAGGGAAGGGGGGAGGGAGGGGTAATGCTTAGAGTGATGATATATAATAAAGGGGTTGGGTTAGTTCTAACCAAACGTGACGTTCGCAGTTCTTCAGTTTTATTCTAAATTTTTCCTTAATTTGTCTGCAACAAATCGTTTATAGGTGTGTGTGGGAGGGGGGGGGGTGGAGGAGGTAGTCTAGCTTTTGTGACGTTATATTTGTTAGAGGAGTTTTAGAAAATATGACGCAGCGTGACTAAGGGGGGGTCCAAAAAGCCGAAATTTTGCCTTACGCATTTTAGGAATGGCCCCTAATTGAAACCAACAAAATTTTGAAATTATCAAAAATAAACAAAAAAATTAAAACTTTTTAACAAAGCAGTAAAAAGTAGGGCTATATATAGTACGTATAAGTTTAGTATTAAACCTAAATGTCACAAAAGAGATTCAGCTCAGTCCACCCCCCCTTCCCTCACTATCTGCAAAATTTAAGGAGAACGTAGTAAATCTTTAAAATGTTTTCACTTTTTCCACCGATTTTGATTGAAAGGTGTTCATATCTCATATTTTTAGTTGAAATTATTTTCCTAAAACTTGGCTTTTACTCATTAAATTATTATTATTATTTTTTGATAGGGCCTCCACCTCTCCTTTTAGCCCTTCCATCCTTCCTTTTATGATCTCATGATATGGTAACATAATTCGTGACATACATAACATGCTATTGATTAATTATAACTAAATTCAACCCCACAATTAAAAAAATCTTAATATTAATTCGGAAAAATTTATTAGTTTATAAAGATTAATCTGTTCTGAAGTTAAAAAAATCAAAAAAATCGGTTGTCTGTAAAGTCGGTTTACTGATGATAGTTGAACGTGACAACGTCATAAGAAAATACCATTCCATCAGTAACTATCGTCAGTAAACCGACTTTACAGACAACCGATTTTTTCTATAAAATTCTTCGTTCAGAAAATCATTTTAAATTTACAAAATACTTGAATAAAATTTATTGTTTAAATTTCTACTCGACTGTTAAAATTTAATTTTTGATTTTATTATTTTATAATAATAAATTTTGTATTGACATTATTTCTTTCAGCAAGTAAACTGAATAAAAGTTGTTGTTCAATTAGTTACTTAATTATTTTTGCAAATTTAATTGTAATTTGTTGTAAAAAAGTAATAATTTTGAATAATTTATTATAAGAATAAACTGTGATTAAATTATTGTTCATAAATCTTAAATTTAAAATTTAAAATTTGGAAACATCATTAAAATTTTTGTAACTGTAGCTTTTAAAAAGCCTGCCTCAATCTTTGTCGCTCGTCCCGCGCTCTCGCTTGCACTTCAAGCCTTAAATGGAACGCCTCAGAGCGAGGTAACGCCGCATGCGTCATGTTTTTTCGTGCGTGCAGCAGGCTCCATCGAATTATAAGACGTTGTCACTTCAAAAACATATTAAAATATTAAGTAAAACATATTCAATATTAAAATATTAAGGATGAATCGATATTTATTTCTTATATAAAAACCATTAATAAAATTTAAGTTAATTTTTTATTAAAATCATTCAATATTTTTTTTAATACATAATAAATGATTAATTTAAGTAAAATTATTTCAATAACATAATGTAAGTGAATTTTTACAATTTTATTTGATTGAATTTGACTTCTATGAAGTTGTGTCTGGCCAACACTCTTGTTCATCTGGCAAAAATGGAAAAAAGTGTAAAATTATTATTATAATAAGTAAGTAGGTATATATATTTTTTTTATAAATTTATCTTGATAATTTATATTGTGTTTATCTTTTTGGATTGTTTTTAGAGATAAATAAAAAGATTAACTCATTTAGTTGTATTGAGAGGAGATTTGACTGGGGGGGGGATGGAATTCTCCCCGCTCCAGCCACCACCTCTCCTCCAGGATTCGGACGGCTCCGCTGGCTTTCGGCTGGCAGCTGGAGGGGACCCACGCCTATATAAGCAACGATTCTATTTAGGGTGGTTGGTTGGGATTTGAGACGGGAAGACTATACCTACGTCTATATCTCTTTATATATTATAGTTATATTATATACAACTTTAATACCACACATAAGAGAGACTACGATTTGACTACACTTCTATTGAAGATTTGTATATAGTACTAGTATATTGGTGTGACGTCTTTTCGAGATATATAGATATAATAATTACATGTAAAATCGGTGATTCATATTTATTGGCAACCGGTTGGGGTGTTAGTTAACTGGCAATAATAAAATATCAAACATTGTTTTCCTTATGCGTAAACATGTTTTTGTTTTCCTCTAGAGGTTGTTGATTTTCGCCAATACCTACTAGGATTAATTATGTATTACTGACCATGATAGATTATATTTACAGACTAATTTATTATTGATCTGTTTCTATTAATGATAATATTTCCCAAGCCTGGTCTTTATTGATATGCGAAGCAAATATAAACCTTAGGTACATGGAGGGAAACAAATGAGATCGAGATATTATGTTTAATATGAATATTTGTATATAAATTGGAAGCATTCTATATCGGAGAAATCTCTTCTTTTCTTCTTTTGAGGTGATGTTCTATTGGCGAGTAAAATTTCAATCCAGCAAAAGCAACTGACAACTTTATAATTGAAATTCAAATACGAATCATTTAACTGAAGGGATGAATACTTTTTAATTTCCCTATCGGCCATCTTTTACATTTCACTCCACCACTGATTCACTGCTCGACGTTATAAATAAATGAATTGAAAATATCAATTCCCTTTTAAACAGAGCCGATTTAAGTATTTTTTAGGATTTTTATTTATTTGATACAATGGATTTGAAGGACTTACTTTCCACAGATTTTTATAGAAGATTTCACATGGATTTTAAAATAATTGACGAGAATACGAAATTTAATTATATTAAATTATCTATTGTTTATTCAAATTATAATAACGAATGCCTTGTAAAAATAAATCTTATAAGATTTAAAAATAAAAATATATGTATTAAAAAAATTATTTTTAAAAACACAATTATTTAAAATGGTCCCAAAATTTAAAGATATATTTTTCTTTAATACCCGAAAAATTTGCATAAATACATTATTAAAAATAAATTCGTGGACTCTTTTAGTCAAAATTGAATCAATATGAGCGCCCGCCCCTTCGATTTTTAGTCAATTGAAGCTGCGACACTTTTTTAAATATTTGTTCTTTTTTAGATCCTATACCTATTATTAGTCATGCGTGTAAGCAAATTTTTAAAGTAGGTAGGTAATGAATGTATTTTCTCCTCTTAATTGATTTTTGAAATAAACGCTTGTTATTAAAAAAAATTAATATATTTTTATTTTATATATTTATTTTAGTTTTTAAATTCACACAAATTATATTTCATGTAGTTGATTTTTGAATTAATACTTCAACAGGTTCCTAAAGAATAGTTAAGTAAAATTTCTCCAAACTGGAAAAGGATCTAGAATTTTTAATTTCTGTACTCCCTTTTCCAGATTTTGGGTGGCCAACATTGCCGTAGTTAGGGAGTATTCTAGGGGCAGCCGGCCAGATGATTAGCTACTACAAGCTTTTAATTTCGGTAATCCGATTAGAGATTTAATTTTTTAGTAGAATTGACAAGGAGTTTCGATTTTTCTAGGGCTGAGTTTTTGTAGGGAGGGGGTGATGCCTCCTTGCCCCCCTAACTATAGATCAAGAGCCCACGACGGCCAAGACCTTCGTTATTTTATAAAAGCTGAAAGTTTTTCTGTGCATGTCCCCTATACAGGTAAGAACGACCAACGACTATAGAATTTTGGGTTGTGGTTACTTTTAAGGGCAGGTAACAGGTAATAAAGGTGTATAAAATATTATTTCCTTTAAATTCCGTTAAAAGTATAAAAGCTCATTCTTTTTTTTATTTTCTTCGGGATAACTTTAGAAATCTCGTCATCTCATTGCCGGACACCTTATGACAGTTGCTACCCCCCGCTGGCAGACACCCCTAAACTTCTCTTTTGATTTTAAGCCGATTCTTCCGCGTTTTCAGTAGAGGTTGCCATTAATAGTCAAAACAACAAAAATGGAATGCAATGGGGTTATTCCTCTAGTATTAGATAAGAATCGATGGTTATTTTTGATTTTAAGACGATTCCTCCATTCCACCAATGGTTATCAGTAATAACCGAAATGTCAAAAATCTATGTAAAAACCATTAAAACTGTCCGCCTATTGAGGTAACATTTTTTTATAGGTCGCCAAGTAACATATATAAAATTTATCTTTTATATTATAACGAAAGTATAATTATAATTTATTAAAGTTTAGGGGTGTCTGGCAGGGGTAGCAACTGTCATAAGTGTCCGGCAATGGATGACGAGATTTCTAAAGTTATCCCGAAGAAAATATAAAAAAATTGAGCTTTATACTTTAACTAATTTAAAGTACTATTTTATACACCTTTAGTACTTGTTACCCGCCAAAGTAACCACAACCCAAACTCTATAGTCGCTGGTCGTTCTTACCTGTATAGGGGACATGCACAGAAAAACTTACAGCTTTTATAAAATAACGAAGGTCTGGCCGACGTGGGCTCTTGGGCTACTACACCCATGGTGGTCAATAGATAAGCAATAGTTTCACAGATTCATAAAGACTAACTGTGTAAAAATGGTCCGATTCGGATAAAGGGAATAAAATTTTAGTTTTTGCTCCTCTCCCCCAATTTGGGATAGTTGATTTTTGCTTATGAGTTATAAGTTATAAGATAAGGTATTGTTACCGCAAATACATTTTTCTGCGAATTTGCAAGTGGCTTGATAGAAGCAAGTCGAAATTCGATTACAAGATTCTACCAAGAAAAACAGAGGAATCAAGTTAAATAAAAATATAGAAGAAATGAATTAAATAAATAAATAAATAAATATAAATACAAAATTATCGAATCAAATATAGTAACTAATTTGGGACGGAGGGAGTATATATATTGTGATTTTATTAAGCAGTTATTTTTTAAGAATTCGTGCACTTGGTTTATGAGAAAAAATTAAAAACCACTCCTATCTGAAATTAACTTTTATAATTTTGGGGATAGAATACTTTGAAAATTGAACCTCTCTGCTCGCAGAGTGTAAACAGAGATAAAAAAATAAGCGAATACGCAATATGTTCGATTCTCTCATTCTCGACAAAATAAGAGAAATGGTTATTTGTTTATTTATTTATTTATTTATCATTATGTTACACAACAGTGATTGTGATTTATTGAGAATTAAAAAAATAAATAAATAAATAAAAGCTAAAAATGGAAAAGAAAGAGAAAAAAACAAAAATAAAATAAAAATATTAACAAGCCAAAAATAAAAAATAAAAATAATCGTCTCTCTTTGTCCTCTTAAAAAATGTAAAAGAAGTAAAAAGAATGGCCAAATTGAGAGAGTGTTTGCTTGCTTGGTTTTCGAAGGAAAGGAGAGGCATGAGAAAAATACAAAATAATATTGAATGCGTGGAAAAGTTATTGGTATAATAAAACGAATTTAATCAGCAAAAGAAAATTAGAAAAGCCAATGCGATATAACAGGTATATTAATTATAATTGGAAATAAAAAATTGAAAGAAAAAGTGGAAACACGATACGATTTGGAAATTTGTTTTATCAACCAAAAAAGAAAGCTGAAACTTAGCAAGAAAATTTTAGCTCATTCACTATATTCGTCCAACGGACATTTGATGATTTGATTTTTCTGATTTTCTATATCACTGGTTCCCAAAGTGTGTGTCGCGAAAGTTCCTCAGATATCTCGGCAAAATATCAAAATAATTTTTCTTTGTGGCTGGTTATTGGGTACTTGGACTTGAAATAAAATTAGAAGATAAGTTTTCGAAATGTTGCTACGTTTCGCAGTATATTTTTCTGCTTCCTCAGGCAATATTCGAACGTTTTAACCTCTTCGTAAAAAGTAATATTTAGATCATTATACCGTATGTCAATCAAAATTCAACAAAAAAATGACATCCTTTTCTTTTTTACACTTTTTTTAAGAAAAACACATTCGCATTATAAGGACTAACTGATACAGATGATAAAAGTGTAAAAAAGAGAAAAGGATGTGATTTTTTTGCTGAATTTTGATCGACATATGGTGTAATGATCTATATATTACTTTTTGGGTAGTTTATTTTCAAAATTTTTTAAACGAAAATCTCAAAAATTACATCCTCTACAACTTTGCTTCTAATTATTGACATTTTTTCTTAAAAAATTTTTGAATAATAAACACCCAAAATGAGGCGGAAGGTCAAAAATAAGATTCTAGACCTTTGAACCAAACTCAACCAACATCAGTTAACTCTAGTTGCCACAAAGATATTCAGTGAAACGCGTTTTAATTAATAAGAACCCGTTCTTACTAAAAAACTGGTTTTTACTGCTATAAATATGAAATTATATGGTTTTTATTTTGTATAATTGTATATAATAGAAAAAATCTTATAAAATGTTTCGTTTTTCCAGTACTACTGAAGATGGTCTACCAGTGGTGACCGAAACTGTCTAGTAAATCTATGAAATAAATAGTGTTAATTAACTGAAATTACTCTATTTATTTAATTTGTGTGACTAAATAAACCCTAAAATTTATAAAATTAAATTCTACATAAGTCACTTAAGTTTTGGAAGAATCTTATAGAATATTAATTTGTTTACTCATATAGGCAGGAATTTTCTAAAAAACCACTTTTTGGGTTCAGAAAACCTTGAAACATAAAGATCTGTAAATATCTTCATTTCAAATTTAATTCACAAAAAATTTTTTCGAATAGAGCCTCCCTTTCAATTTGTTGAAAGTAATGGATTTCATTAGAAATAGATTGCATTTTTAGTAGATGAATGCGATGTTAAAATCGTCGCCTTAGTAATTTAACTTGAGCGTTAACTTCTGGAAATGTATGAGAGTGGTATATCCAATTAATAGGCAGGCGTTGGTGCAAATTCATCTCCAATGTAGCAATATCACGACTAATGAACTTGCTTGATTGCTTGGGGAAAGAATCGTCCTGGCAGATTTTGAGGACGGTGCTCTTTTCTTGGTTAGCCAACATATCCTACGCTTCCTTCATAATTAAACAAACCACTCTTGATAGACAGTTAATTGAATCAATTTCTGTCCGCTTCAAGTGTATATCAAATTTTAGATTTCCAATGTGTTGAACAAGAATCAACGATGACAAGGTAACGTAATTTAATTTTAAACGATGCTGGACGTTTCAACACATATTTTTGATTAAATTACAAAACAATTAACAACCCCTTTTCCGAGAAATTATTTAAAAGACAATAATCTTATTCATTCATAAATTATATATTTATGGTATATATGGTATACGAGCTGATCAGGCGTGCCCTGGCTAGGTAGCGTTTCGGGATGAGATTATTAGTTATCCGAGATTGATTACACCTTAAAAAAAAATTCAGGTGTGTGCTTAAGACTACACGACGGAAGTGATAACTTAAATGGTATTTGTAATTCTAATATTCTAAAATTATTACAATTTATATATTTATAAAAAAATTAATTTTTATAATTTTATTATTTTTTGAAAAAGAATAATTAATATATTTTCCGACAATGATTGAACTGGTAATAGACCACAGCCCAACCGAGACGTGACGTGACGCGTGACGGCTCAATCTCATTTACTGCCCAGAAAAATAAAAATGTACACTGAACGCCAAAATTCAAATATAAGATATTAATTTTAAGCTTAGAGTAAATGCTTAAGCACCATCTGTGGCTAGACACAGACCCCAACCGTGACGCGTGATGAGTGACGGCACAATCCCACTTAGTTCCAAATAAAATAAAAAGTGCGCAAAATGTTTTTCCTTATAAAACTTAGGGAACGCGGTGTAGGTTTATAGTGAAACATTTTTTAAATTTTAATAGGTTGGAGTTGGTGGTGTTTCACAATAAAATATTTAAATTTTTTATTATAGTTAAAAAATACCTGACAAATAAGTTTATCAGATGAGGTAAAAACTAATTTAACCCTTTACTATTGTAAATTACTATTGTAAAAAACATGAAATGATTAATAAAAAGGTATCTAATTGGCTTGTTTTCATTATTTCAGCCACTGAAGAAGTAAAAAATCATTGACGAAACGTTTGGCCTATTTAAAAAAAAAACTTTTCGTTTGATTTATATTCTTGTCCACCTCCCTAGAATACTTATTATAAAGATTTGACTATGGATGCGAACACTGAAATATTACTTAAAGAAAAATTTTCTACGATGAGAGGAAGTGTTTCATTAACTCATGTGTATTTTATGCCCCCTTTTAAAATTTCTGCCCATAAATTAGACCCCTACTATAGAATATAAAATTTGCGATTGTTAAGAGAGAACCTTCTTTAAGAACATTATATTTCAACTTTCTACGGTGATTAAAAGTGATTAAAAATCATTTAGCTATTTAGGGCTTTTTAGAAACCCCCCACCCATAAATTTGCCCCCTAGAAATTTTTTCAAGATTTTAGATTTTTCTAAAATGTATGGGACTATCCCTTTATTTCCTTAAACTATCAAAAATTTTCAATTATCTAAGAATTCGGGAAGGATTTAATCAATTCATGTCTTTGTAAAACCCCTAGTATTTTATATATTATAGAAATCATTTGATTACTATGGGTATTTTATTCTCTCAATATGGCCGGATTAATCAAAATCGACTAATTTAATAAAATAATCGTAGTTTCCCCAAAATATTATATTAACTTATATTAATTTAAAATTATAGACTTTATTTTTTTAAATCAAATGTTAAATTACATTTTTTCAGCTTTATCCATTATTTATTTAAAGGGCTTTAAAAGTTGCTATAAAATTCAAATAAAATCACGAGGCTATAAAAGCCTTGAAAAGATGAATGAGGATGAATGAAGTCATGATTGTACGCTTTGGAATAGATATTATACGGTGGGATAGAAAAGTATACATTATGGGCTAGTTAATTCAGGTCTGGCTAAAAGGTATCGTTCGTAAAAAACGCGTATAAGAGTGATGTTCTGATATTCACAATTAACTTTTTCGTTGTATTTGAAAAGGCGATGGAGCTATTGATTTTTATTTATAAAAATGTAAGGACATATTTTTATTTTACAGAAAAACTATATTTAAATATTTATTAATATGCCCCCGAATTGGAAAAAATATACCTATATACAAATGAATTTTCCCCAATTGTTAAATTATTTGAAATGATGTGACCATCTCATGACTTTACCATACACCTTGTCCCACCTCGGCCATTTTACGAAGCTGATTTTTAACCGACTTCAAAAAAATGAGGAGGTTCTCTATTCGACTGATTTTTTTTTTTTTTTTTTCCTGTGCCTATGTTACCACATATCTCCGCCAATTGTGAACCGATTTTGAAATTTTTTTTGCTTTGGGTTCAGTCTACCTTCCGATTGGTCCCATTTTTTTTCATAGGTAGGTATTAGACCTTTTTTGTTAGGTTTGCTCATGCCTAACTTCTTTGTTTATAAACCGATTTCGATGATTCTTTTTTTATTGGAAAGGGGCTACCTTAGGGATGGTGCCATATTAATTTGGTGAAGTTCTGATGATATGATCACTATTAATAAAATCACTAAAAAGAGAAAAATAAAAATAATTTTTAAGAAAAAAATAAAACCGACTTCAAAAAAATTAAATGCAACAAATAAAATACACTAAAATGTATAAAATAATTATTAACTTATTTAGTTACAACTAAACTACGAAATATTAACATGAAATTACTTTTTTAAGTCGGTGCCAAACATAAACCTTTTATGAATCGCATTGGCACCGAGTACAAAAAGTAATTTCATGTTAATATTTCGTAGTTTAGTTGTAACTAAATAAGTTAATAATTATTTTATACCTTTTAGTGTATTTTATTTGTTGCATTTAATTTTTTGAAGTCGGTTTTATTTTTTTCTTAAAAATTATTTGCATGATAGTTTCCTACGTCTTAAAGACTATGTGAAATTTGGTCCAAATCAGACAAAGGGTTAATACTTTTATCCCCTCCCCCCAAAAAAAATTCTTAATCTCAAATAAAATACCTAAATATAAAACTTCGTTTTGTTACCTTCATTGATTTTTGACCTAGAGCATATACACAATCTATTACATAAACACTAACCCACTAACAGATCTCTTATAAATTCAACAAATAAAATAATAATAACTCAAAATTCAAATAAAATGCACTAAGGGCCGGTCGTATGTCGCAAAGTAAATGCTTTTTACCACTAACCAAGGGTAGCTGGTAAATGGAGGGGCTGGGATGGCCAATCAGATGACAGGAACTTTCAGTGGGATAAAATAATTATCTAATTTAGTTACAGCTAAACGACGACATTTTTACATGAAATCACTTTTTGAAGTCGGTACCAAACAAACTATATAAGCGAGCTTACGCGATGTTGTCTTCATTCATGCCAAACAGTACTAAGTAAGATCCCTCGAGTGTGATTCATAAAATGTGTATATTTTTGGCTCCGACTTCAAAAAGTGATTTCATGTAAAATTTCGTCGTTTAGTTGTAACTAAATTAGATATTTATTTTATACCTTTTAGTGCATTTTATTTTTAATTCTGAGTTCTTATTATTTTATTTGTTGAATTTAATTTTTTTTTGAAGTCTCTCTCCCTCAGTTTTTTTTTCTAAAAATTATTTATAAATTATTTTTTATTATAGTTTCGATTATTTGCTCATATGAATTGGAGATTTCCGCTATTTTGTCATTGATCATATCATCAAAACTTGTCCAAATTAATATGGTACCAATCGGAAACTATACTGAACCCAATACAAAAAAAATCATCAAAATCGGTTCACAATTGTCGAAGAAATCGAGTAACATAGAAACAAAAAAAAAATCAGTCCTACTGAGGACCTCCTCCTTTTTTGAAATAGGTTAAAAATTTACATTTTTTTCTAAACACTATACAAGATTTTATTGTAGACCGAAACGATGTGTATTCGCTCAATTTTTTATTAAAATAATTTCAGCCGTTTTTAGACAGATTGGCATTAGATATTATTATGGGACCTGAATGAACTTTCTACAACCTTTCGTTTTTTTCGCATTCATAGGTTTAGAAATCCGAATTAACACATGAACGAATGAACGTTTCTCAGTATCAGACATTTCTCAAACCAAAACATAATTAATTATGTGGGATTTAACTAAAAATTAAAATCTAAATTATTTATTGGCTAACTAGACAAAAAACTAAGTGAGAAGTTAAAAATTTATTTATTATTTATTTTTATTTCTTCTACTTTTACGATTAGATATACTTTTACTTAGAGTAGGACGCCATGAAAAAATTTTAGATGAAAAAAAGGCGATTCGGAAAAGTTTGAGAACCCCTGATATAAGAGATAGGAGACATTTTTCCAGCGAAAGGTGAGAAAGTGCAACAAATCAATAATAATAATAATAATAATTTGCCCCTCCCAGGAAAATAATGGCTACTAGTCTTCTTAAAGTTACTAATGATGATTATAGTATATATGCAAATTAAATACTAGAGGGAAAATAAAATAAGAAAAAATGTAAAATTTGCATTTACTAAAATAATTTTCAATTTTAAACTCGAGATATACTCGTAAAACAAGAGATTAAATAGTTAGAAATTTCTTTTTTTAATTCTAATAATTAATTCGAAATTTTCGGAACTGCATTAGAGGGTGTGTTAAGGGATTTATACATTGTTTTTTAGCATCCTCGAGTTCAGTAAGTATCAATTTATTCTTGAAACAGGGCTGTTATTTCCCAATTAAGATAAAAAAGCGTGTTAAACTCTTAAAACAATTAAAAATAAATCATCTCTAGTTTTAATCTTAAGAAGGATTATATTAAAATCCAATTAGCGAAATGCTTTTTTCATTTATATTTGCATTTTCCAAAATAGAAAGACCTCCAGCTATCTCGATAAGTTGGCCTGGAATCCAGGGCTTCTGAATTTGTTGTAATAATTTCTATTGATGCGATGATATATTTCTACAGTATTTTTTTTAATATAAAAGCGATTACGACTCTCATCTTATCGAGTCATGAAAGAAGTGGCTTAAATTCTGGATTTAGGTTTCTTCTCGCCTGAGCCGTGATATTGTATAGAGAGATTCTCAGGAGGTGCTCGTAGAAAGTTCCTTGTTGAAGAGAAAGATAACATTTTTAATAAATCTTCTTCTTCTTCTTGTTTTTAAACCTATTGGTTTGTTTCTTCCAGATCGTCATACCATCTCTTCTTGGGACGACCTCTACTTCTTATTCCAACCGGCTTGTTCGTCATCACTTTCTTTACCAGAGAGTCTTCTGGCATTCTTCCCACATGCGCGTACCATTCTGTTCTTCTTCTCTTGATCCATTCTCCCGGATTTTGTATTCCGCATTTTTCTCTAATATCTTCACTCTTCATTCTCTCGAGCCTGGTCACGTTCATTATCTTTCGCAATGTCTTCATTTCAGTTTTTTCCAATAATTGAGAAGTTTTTGCAGTTTCGAGTCTTGTCTCAGCTGCGTATGTTAATATTGGACGTACCACGGTTTTGTAGACTCGTACCTTGCCCTCCGTTCTTAAATATTGGTTTGACCAAATTGCTAAGGCAACCCGAGGCCTTTATTGCTTCATGTTTTACCTCTGATTCTAGTTCTCGATGAGAGGTCACTTGGATTCCAAGGTACGTGAAGGACATGACTCGTTCGACAATCGTATCGTATAATTGTAGTTTACATCGGAGTGGTATTTTAGATATTATGAGAGTTTTGATCTTCTTGGTTGACAGGGTGAGACCGAATTTATGTGCAACACAACTGAATTTATACAGGAGGCGCTGGAGGGAATCTTCATCTTCTGCAACGAGTGCTGCATCGTCTGTATAGCAAACGCATGTTAAATTCTCGTCCCCTAGGGAATATCCTTTTAGGTTTTTTTTATTTCTCCAATGATTAATAAATCAATGTATTAAAATTAAAACCACAGTGCCGGCCCGAGGAGGGTGCGGGGCTCTACGCGAGACAGAAAGAGTAGCCTCGTTGCTACTATGGCAATGAGTTTATGAGGTCAACAAAAATGTTTTTATACAATCCAGATCATCATCCAGAGCATGAAATATAAAAAATAATAATAAAAATAAAAAATTGAAGTAATTTTTGAAGAAGGACTGATAAGTGAATTAAGTGGATATTGATGAGTCAATCCAAAAAAAGAAGAAGATAATTTATACTATCTTTTTATTCATAGCCCGACGTTTCGGAGGCCATTCCATCTTTAATAATTTATTGTTTAAAGCCAGTTTGGCTAATACAATTTTGAGAAAATAGGACAAAAAACAAAAATATAACAATAAAACTTATAAAAAATAAAACTGCAACGGATCGTTGCTAAACTTTATCCAAATTCATTTGAAATATTAATATGTTTATTCCTTTATTATTAATCAGATATCACTTGCAATTTGTAGTTCATGTTGACTTTAAGTAAAAAATAATGATCGATTCTCATTTAATAGTCGAGGAATAACCATTCTACATTGAATTTCGACGTTTCGGTTTTTATTGGTAACCATTGCTGAAGACATGGAGAAATTGTGTTAAAATCAAAAATAGTGATCGATTCTCATCTAATACGTGAGGAATAACAATTCTACATTAGGTTTTTGACCTTTTGATTATTATTGGTAACCATTGCTGAAGACATGGAGGAAACGGCTTAAAATCAAAAATAACGATCGATTCTTATCTAATACTAGCGGAATAACCTTATTGCATTCCATTTTTGATGTTTTGACTATTAATGGCAACCTCTACTGATAACGTGGAAGAATCGACTTAAAATCAAAAAGACTAAATTCTTTTTTGGTAAACAACTCAAGCTTGAAACGTCAAAAATCCAATATAGAATGGTTATTCCTCAAGTATTAGATCAGAATCAATCACTATTTTTGATTTTAACTCTATACCTCCATGTCTTCAGCAAAGGTAACGGATAAAAAACAACGCAGTTGCTATGGTTACTTATAAAATTTCCATCATTTCACAGCGAGAAGCCTAACCATTCTTACTTAAACAAGTTTAAATGAGCTATATTACCGATCAAATGAATAAATTTTAAAGTTTTTTTTAATTTTGGTAAAATAAGGAATTAAAAAAAAGTACAATCTTACTCTAGAGTAAAGTACTTTAAAATATACTTTTACTAAAAACTTTATTTAACCTTTTTTGTTGTCCCCAAGGTACTTAATTAGGATTTTAAATTTCATCAAAATTGGTCAAGTCCTTTTCAAGATATTTAGAAAAAACTAAAAAAGTACTGAAATTAAGTACTAATGTTTGTGGGCCGATATGTACCAAAAACTAATGGTAGGTTTTCAATTTCATTTCAATCGGTGCAAAGGTGTGGAAAAAATCGTGGACGAAAAAAACGATAACATCCATCCATCCATCTATCCATCCATCGATCCCCACGCACTTCCAAAAAAATGGCACTTTTTGGCCTCTCGACGAGATCCCTGGTAATTTTTGGCAAAATCGTCACGTGCTAAAATTCAACCTAATTGAATACTACAATTTGTGACTTTAATTGAGTCCATGGGTTCCGTAGTCTTTACCTGAGGACCCTTTGAAGCCACGCTTGCCCCGAGAGCGATTACAATACTTTACCCATGCTTTGCATTGGATAAAGTAAAAACAAAAAAACAAAAATAAAGTAAACAAACCGAAAAAAAAATTTAATAAAAAATCTTATAAGTTAATGAAAAATCTTATTAAAATTTGCTACAACCGATTGGTTTGTCTTCATAGCACCGAATCTAATAAGGTTAAATATAACTGGGTGTCCCAGGTGCACAGTTTTTTTATAAGAATTGATGGGTTGAGACTATGGGATCTCCAAAATGTGGATGCAATCAGGGCAGCTAGGGACGTTCTGGTGGGTGGATTGCGGAATATTTACTGCCTTGATGACCAATCGGCTATAAATGGTTCGTCTTATGCACCCTTATATGGGCGCCTGGACCCTAATAATAATTTTCTCCTCAACACGCAATTGCCCATCTCCAAAACGCGACTTATCCACCAACTAAGAACCACAAATGCTCGACTTCTACATTTTTATGTCAACTCCAACAATTATAAATTGGACCCAAATGTGAACTGCACGCTATGCAATATGCAGGCAAGGGAAGATTTAAAACATATTCTGGTAGATTGTCCGATATTTACTGGTTCGCGCAGTCACTATTTACATAAATATTTTCTTGCCTCTGAGGTGATAGATGAAGATAACTTCGTGGAAATTAAAATGAACATTTGTAACGAGGAACAAGCAAAAGACTTGTTTCACTTTGTGGTTGAGGCTCTCCGCATCCAGGCATTCATAGTTAATGAATAGATAAAATAAAAAATTTCAAATAAGATTTTTTATTTAAATTTTTTTTTGTTTTTCGGTTTGTTTACTTTATTTATTTTTATAATGTTTTATTGTTATATTTTTGTTTTTTGTCCTATTTTCTCAAAATTGTATTAGCCAAACTGGCTTTAAACAATAAATTATTATCTTATCTTTATCTTATCATTCCCTCTTTCTTCAAGGTTTTGAAAAGTCGGTGAAGGAAATCCAATGCGACATTCCCCTCTGTTCCTCTTTTTAGTGGCAGTAACAATAATATATCGTATTTTATTCTCAGGTGAAAACCCTGAAGAAGGAGGAATAGCCTCCGAAACGTTGGTTTATGAATAAAAAGATAGTATAAATTATCTTCTTCTTTTTTGGACTGACTCATCAATATCCACTCAAAAATAAAAAATAAATAAATAAAAATAAAAAATAAAATAAACAAATAAATAAATCCCCAAATGTGAGGCCTCCTCAAGTGAGACGCTCTCGACGAATGCCCACCGCCCCCTTCGAGCCAACCCTGTAAAATACAACTCCAAAATCTTAAAATTACCCAAAACTTGACTTGGGTCGCCTTTTTCATGGGGGGATTCTTTGGCAAAAAAAATAAATAATAAAAAATAACAACAAAATAAAAATTAAAAAAAATTTATAATTATGGGTAACAAATGATTGTGAAATTGTCAAGAATTCTAGAATTTTTCTATGATTATCTTTCAAAAAGGTTTATAAAATTACATTTATTTAAAATAAACACAACTTGATTTATTAAATCACTTGAAAACTATTTACAGGAAATTTGCATATTCATGTGCTTTGCTTGTTATTATTATTATTTTTTTTTGCATTTTATTCTTTTTTTAATTAATTTTATCTAGTAGGTAAGTAGGTGATCTATTTTATGTGGACACGCGACACTTTTTTGAGATGATCATTTGAGATTTCTTTGCACGTTAGCCCTTGGCCTAGTGGAACTGACTTCTTTCTAAATGAAATGCTCGTGTTACACGCAGTCAGTAATTTAGTCGACTAATTATTTAATACTCTGCCAGTCTGAACCACTTCATTTTAATCCAGTAAACTTGTATGTTCTAGTCATTAGATATCTATTTTATTCATATTTTTGTTTTGGACAAACTATAATTTTGCGTCTGCGCTTGGAGAATGTTGTAGTTTTTCTTAATTTAAAATAATGTCTAGGACAGGGGTGTCCAACCTTTTGGCTTACGCGGGCCACATTTGAACTAAAAAAAATTGTCTCGAACCGCGGATAAAATATTATAATTCTATTGATATTTGTTATTCAAAAAAGATAGTTAATAATGTAGAAAGAAGAACTTTATTATTTTTTAGCTCATATAGTGAGCTTCTAATTTTACTTTTCGAAAATTTTATACTTGAAAATAGTTTCTCGTATATGTACTTACAAAAAATGATATTATGTATCAGTATTTGTTTATATTTTTTCATGGTTAGATACTTAATATAAAATTCTAATAAAGAGACAATATTCAATTTTTCTTTCAGATCGGTATCTAATTGTTGTTCTAGAACATTCAATCAGAAAGTTTGCAAGTAGAAAATTTATTTTTAATTAAAATGGAGTCGAAAATAGAGCAAAATGATGATTATTTTTTCGGAAATCTTGAAATCTTGTTCCAGGCTCAAAATTTAAAATTAGCTAACTTTACTTTTACTACTTAATTTACTTTTATTTACTGCTTACTTACTTTACTTTTATTTTTCGAAAACTTCACAGTAGATTTTCAGATTTTTTATTTTAGAGAAAAAAAATATTAGGCCAAATTTTTGAATGATTTCCAGTATATACATTGAAATATCAGTGTTTTAAGGAATTTTTTAACTTTTTATTGGGCCACGGGTTGGACAGCCCTGGTTTTAATCGAATGGGATTAAAGAAGGATATGAGGAATGATAATTTATTTTTTAAAAGGGTCACGGATATAATACTCCCTGACTATCCATTATCTATTGACACGTAAGAAAGTGTAAAGATCCAAAAGACAAGACCGACTCCCTCGACTCGCTGGCTCATCGAAGAGATGTCTCTGCCATTTCCCTTTTCTATAGATACTATCACGGCAGGTGCTCTGATGAGATAAAATCAATAATTCCCCCCAAAGCATGCTTTGCACGCAGCACACGTTTTGCCGACTCCCAACACTCTTTCGCGGTCAAATTGGAAAAGTGCCGGACCACTTCATTCGCGAATATATATATCCCCATGACTTCAAGGAACTGGAACTCACTCCCAGCCTCTATCTTTCCCAGCACCTATGATCTTCAAACCTTCAAAACCAGGGTGCATAGACACCTACGTCTTCACCCTCTCACTTAATCAACTTTCCCTTCTCTTCGGTAATGCAAGGGTCTTTCGAGATCCATAGGGGCTACATCTTTACTGGTGCACCCCTTCTTGCATTCGATTGCATTAAAAAAAAAAAGTCCTGACAAATTTTAGCCCAGGAGAGAAATTATCAATTAATTGTGATTGTTCTAGAAAACCCCAATTCAATGTCTCCTTGCACTAGAATAATATAACTATAGACTTGGTTAGTGTCGTAGCATATAAATTACTGAAATAATAAATTGAAGGAGATAATAAAAGAGTGTGTTTTCTGGTGGAATTATAAATTTTATTTATAACAAGACTATAGTTTCGAGGACTTTGCCCTCTTCATCAGTCTATTACAATTGATTCACAGGAATTAATATATACATATAATTAATGTATACATATATACATTAATATCTGTGAATCAATTGTAATAGACTGATGAAGAGGGCAAAGTCCTCGAAACTATAGTCTCGTTATAAATAAAATTTATAATTCCAGTAGAAGACACACTCTTTTGTTGTCTCCTTCAATATATAAAACTTCTGCTACCCCCGACAAAAAAAAAAACTTTGAATTTAATTGAAATAATAAATGTTTTAGAAAAATATGAGAAGAATAATTTTTAAATATTCGAAACTTCATTATTTTTTTTATCTTATATAATTGAGCTTATAACTTTGCTTTTAGTGAATTTTATTTTTGAAAAAAGCGTATTGTATGTACATTCATATTTCGAAAAAGGGAATAAATATATATCTACATATAAATCTCAATGTTTTAAGGAAATTTATGATTTTATGTTGGGTCACACTCATTGCAGTGCTGGGCCGCATGCGGCCCGCAGGCTACGGGTTGGACAGTCCTGGTCTAGGAAAAAGATTAATATTAAAATAAAATAAATTATTTTTCATCTTACAAAATATAATTCATTAAATATTTAGTTCTTGTTATAGTTCAGAATTCAAGACCGAAGTTATCACTCTGATTTTTAAATACACTTGTAATTTTTTTAGCCAAATGAGTGGAAAGGGCGCTGCTGGTAGAATTAACAAAAATAAAAAAAAACTTGGAGACAAAATTAGATATTCTTACGACAACAGCCACTATGGACTCATCAGACGGTGATTAATTTTAATTTTGTTTTTCATAAATTAATTGAATAGTTTATTTTGTTTTAATTGAATACGTTTTTTTGTTTTTGTATGTATGTAATAAAATTTTATATTATTTTTGTTTTTTAAATGTTTACTTTGTTCAATTTTCTTTTTAAAAAGTAGTATTTTCGTAACCCTGGAACCTATCTTCGATCTTTACTTGGTTTGCTATAATAGAAAATCTTAATTCACTTTGCGTCGTGTTTTTTTGGAACGTAACCCCGACGCAAAGTGAGGTATTGGTGAATGTACAAAAAGATGAATAAAATTACAAAAAAAATAAATAAAACAAAAAACATGAGTAAAAATAAAAAATATTAATAAAAAAATAAAATAAAATAAAAATAAACAAACAAAAAATAAAAATTGAAAGATATGTACAAGCTAAGTTTTCATAGTGGAAAAAATAAAAAATATACTTACAAGCACAGGCCACAGATTAAAGCTGAGATGCAAATGATTGAATGTATCTATAATTGTATAATTTAAATAAACATTAATTATTTCTCAAGATTCTATTAAGACATATTAAATTCGTGAAAACCCAAGCTAACTTGAAGTGAATTAAAAACAAACTATTTCTGAAAAAAAGACAAAACAATCAAAAATCACCCGCGAATCAACCAAATCAATTTTCCTACATGCTATGTGAGAAATTAACGATTTTTGATTTAACGAATTTTTTTAAAACTAAATACCTGTTTTTACTTTAGATTCGAAGTAATGAATTCAATTTTCTTATACGCAATGTATTTAAAAATAAAAAATAGAGTGATTAACTCTTTTAGAAACCCAGCTGCACTCATATCCGAATGTGGATTCTACTCTATATTTATTTTTTCTATTTAGAAGGGTTTTTATCGGTTTTATATTTGTTTTATTGCTGTTTCTTAAACATCAAAACTTGTTCAAAAGATTGCTTCGCTCCGATGAAATGGTTCGTTCTTTGATTTAAAGGATAAAGTAAAAAAAGATTAAAGTAATTCAAGAGATATATTATTTCTCAAAAACATTTATACATTTAATATTTTCAAATTTTTTAATATATATATATTCTTATATATGACTCCTTAGGTAAACAGATCAAATATATAACAAATAAATAGATTGTTAAATTACATTTTTGTAGAAAACTAATGAATTAAATAAATTTACAATTTTAAAGGTTTGATTTAACCTTCAATTTTATTATTATTATTTATTTGGTTAATTATTGGGTCCCAAGTTATACATGCCTACCTTAATGAATTACCTTCTCATTTTTTTTATTAATATTAATATTTTGCATACACTCCGGACAATTTGAGGTACCTAAAAAAGCATATTTTTATTATTGTAGTATTTTTCAAATAATAGATTTCAGCTTTTGCGAATAAGAGCCTAAAATCTATATTAATGAAAGTTGTGGTATATGAGACTTTTCAAGGAATTAAAAAGGTGGTATGAAATAGAGTCAAACGGAAGTGAATAGTTGCATCACTGTACCGAAACTGATCGGAATGAATATTTTAAGATGATGCAGATGATTACAAATAAGCTGGGTTAGAATGGTGTGGGAGTTAAATCATATTTGTTTATACAAATGGCCTTTTCACCTATCAGAAACGAGCCGTCAGGCTAATTGACGATTCTACCCTCACCGACTCCCTCGACTCGCTAGCTCATCGAAGAGATGTCTCTGCCCTTTCCCTTTTCTATAGATACTATCACGGCAGGTGCTCTGACGAGATAAAATCAATAATTCCCCCCAAAGCATGCTTTGCACGCAGCACACGTTTTGCCGACTCCCAACACTCTTTCGCGGTCAAATTGGAAAAGTGCCGGACCACTTCATTCGCAAATACATATATCCCCATGACTTCAAGGAACTGGAACTCTCTCCCAGCCTCTATCTTTCCCAGCACCTATGATCTTCAAACCTTCAAAACCAGGGTGCATAGACACCTGCGTCTACACCCTCTCTCTTAATCAACTTTCCCTTCTCTTCGGTAATGCAAGGGTCTTTCGAGATCCATAGGGGCTACATCTTTACTGGTGCACCCTTCTTGCATTCGATTGCATTAAAAAAAAAAAATATATATATATATGTATTTATGGTATGTATTATAAAACCACTTAATAAATAGTGTTCTCTTTTCAAATTTATCTCGATTCTTAAGAATTATTTTGACCAGCAATTGATTAGTTTTAAATACGAGTAGCTATATACATTCCAGTAAATATAAAAAAATTTCCTTCTACCAGAATAACTAGATTCAAAACCAATTTTAATAAAACATGACTATGTTCAATATGATACAATTTTCAATTTTTTAGTGAAAGTTATATTGAAATAGGTCCGCTCGTTCTCGGATTTATCGCGAGTATATTTTCACATAACATAAGCAACAATCGTCAAAAATCTGAGACGCAGCTAGTGGGGAAGAGAATATATTATTCTTATGGGAGAACAGATTTTGTTTCTCCTTTAACTTTCTACCACTAGATGTTAGGAAAGGTGAATTTGCTTGCTTTCACATGATATTATTAATTCCATAGATCTCAAAGTGATGTCATGCCAAACAAGTATTAGCGAAAATCAGAGGGCTAGGTATTTAACGGGGAAATAAATTCATTGTTCTTATGGGAGAATAGAAATTGTTTCCCAGATAACTTTCTGCCACCAATTGTCAGGAGGGGTGAATTCCCTATTCATTTACATGTAATTATCAATTCTATATACTGCCAATAGATGTCACTTCATATCATGATTTCGCTAATATATTTGGAAATAATTATCTTAAAAATGTTAATCTTCTATTATTTTTATTTAAATGGTTTGAAAGTGAAAGTTCGCCTGTATTTCAAGTTGTTCAGAATTGTATGCAGATTATTAATATTTAAAAAATAAAATTGAAAAAGTTAACTCGTTAAGATTGGCATCTTGACTCCGGCACCTAATTATTGATTATCCATAAATAATATTAGTATGTTGCTCTTTTTTATGTACAATTTTTGAAAAATATTTATATTTTGTTATCTAAGAAAGTTTACATTCAAGGAAGCTCAAGGGCTCAAGTATTCATTTTTTGTACGTATATTTTAAATGGTATATAATAAAAAATGTATATACAAATATATATTTAATAGAAGCTCTTTAAAGAAACGAATTTGGTACGCTTTTGATACTAGTATTATATTAGTTGTGGTCTTGAGGTGAAATCTCAAATATTTATTTTCCAAATAAAAAAATACTCTGGAAAAATAGTTTCTATGAAAGTAGTAATTTCCATCTAACAAGGAAGAACTTATTAGAAAGCATGTCACGACCAAGGTATTGGAACAGCCAGAAGATGCAAGGTGTCCGTCCGAAGACAACATGTACTGGACTTAAATCGATTTGTCAATCATTGTAGTTGCCAGATCGCTTCTCGCTGTCAAGATTAAGAATCCGGCTTTTCTGATCGCCATCGAGATCCACGGACACCGTGGTCGTAACGGTAATTGCTACGGAATTTGACGCTGAGGAGGAGGGTCTGGCAGTTCGGCGACGTCGATGGCGCCAGTCCAGGTGAGCAACCGCCACTACAGCCAGAAGCACTACTGCAGCCAACGAAAGTTCCACAGCAGCAACCACCTGGGAAAAAAATCACATTGGAACAATATCATATTTTAAGAAACAAATAAATATCTATAGGGTCTTTTTCAAAAGTCGCGCCTAGATGCTACTAGTAAAAATAATTTTTGAACGATACCTTCATAGACTAATATAGAGTGGAATGCTATAGTATATCGAAAAAGTGCTCTCTAGCGACTGCAGGGTGAAAACTCTTAGCTCCTCCGTCTATCCAAAGATCATAGAACATACATATATATAATTAATTGCCATAAATTAAAATAAAAATCAGAAAAAGAATTATACCTATACCTATAATTTATTTTCAATTAAAAAATAATAATTATAATTTTAGAGTATTTCACTTAATAAGAATTGGTTTAATTTACTAATAGAACTTTCAAATAAAAAATATTTAATTTTTCATTTTCGTGAAAAATTCGAATTCGATGTTTCGTTGAATATTTCAGGTACTTTGAATTCAAAAATTGAGTATATATAGTTTTTTTAAGTGTGACAAGATTAGGGGCTTACATTGTAATAGCATCGGGGTGAGCCTCGAATTCTAATACGCTCTGTTGGGTGGCGTCCGTGCATTAGCTCAAACAATTTCCTATGAAGACTGGCTGTTTTTTGTAGGGTTAACAGGAACCTTTAAAATGATATATGTGTGTGTGACTAATTTAATTATTTGCATTGAATCGCTTTGAAAGCTTATGTTTTACTTTTTTACTAAAAACGTCACAGAGTACTTGAAAACTTCTTTTTTTACTTGAATTCATCATCAATTGATTCACTTTATAAGTTAAAGTAAAATAATTAAACACTTTTTGATTCAGTAAAATACACGTTAATATACACAGATGAATGCTAAATAAGGAGGTAGATTGTACCCGAAGTTCTTAAAAGTGTCACCAATGGCACTGCCTCTGTTGCGAACGGAGCGAATAACGATAGATTGAGAGTATAATTCATGTGTTTTTATTTTGCAATTTTTTAAACATATTTCAACTCTATATAATAGACTTTGCACGCAATTTTATTATTAGTATTAAAATAGTTAGCTTGTGTTAAGGAGAAGTAGACGCTATTGATAAAACTCATACTATACTTGATTAATAGAAAATTCTTTATTTCTTGTGTGAGCTTGTTTCAATGTCTCCAATGGATATGGACTTGTCTCGACATGTATCCGGGATTATTATAAAAGTGCCCAAGCTTATATTTCTGCACCCTTTTCTTTTTATACCAGGGGAGACATTCTACCCCAATTGCATTTCAGAGAATTTATTATTTTTTTAATTTTTATCTTTAATTATTTTTAAAACATTTTCAATGAAATAAGAGAATTATTTTTTCGAAATTTCGATATATTCTTTTTAATTTTAGAATTCATTTTTTCATTAAATAATTATATACAATGAATTTATTTTTATTAGGTAGATTTTTTAATCAAATAAATTAAAATTTTTCCCAGGAATATAACAATGGAAAGGATACTCTCCACAGTATTCGTCAACACATGGAATCTTCTTGAAGAAGAAGAAAGATAAATGTATAAAAAGATTTTGAATGGTCTACCCAGAACCAAAAAATATTTATCAGTTAAAACGTTGGCTGTTTCATAAATTTTGAGGAAATAACATTTTCAATTTTTAATTTTTTATTTAATATAATAAGCTAGCCGATTGCGAGTCGGACTCGCGTTCCGTATCTTATAATCTTTTTTTCAAAATGTTTTAGATATCAAATTCGATCTTATTTGTTGTCGATACAGAGAGAATTTGTGGAACTTTTCTTTTTCATAGATTTACGAGTTAAAGTCACATACAAATGGCTAATTTGAAGCCGTCTCACATTGTCATTTTAAAGTGGATTATTATAAAGAAACAAAAACAAGAGACTATGGTTTTTCGAAGGCTTGGCCCTCATCATCAGTCTTTTTTAATTATAAATATTATTTTTCACGGGGTCAGTATCACGTGGATAATGAACATTTTTTCTTCTTACTCAGCCTGTAAGCCAAATTATTTTATTTTCACCTGAACAAAAAAAAATCGATCCTTCCAAAATATACATTCTATCAACATTTACGATTTTCGATTCCACTAAAAATGACTACACATCTTAGCTTATCTTATTATATTAAACGAGCAAGTTTGTAGTATATATATATATATATATATATATATATATATATATATATATATATATATATATCCGGTCTGGTTCTCGAAAAAAGCTCTAACGATTTGGATGAAATTCACGGGTTAGAGGGTTTTGCGTGTTGGACATTCGATCTGTCACGGTCTCATCTTTGGCTAAGTTGTTTTTGATGGGTTTTTTGTTAACTGCAACAATTATTCAAAGGTGGTTGTCTCGATAAAAATGTTTATTTACATTTTTATTCAATTTCCTTTTAATAAATAATTGTTTTTTAATTTTTATATCCCACAATAAAATTATTACAATTATTATTATATATTAAAATTTGGGCAATTTAATTGATTAAAAATCGAGTTTTAAATCCCACAAATATTAATTTGACAATTTAACTGATAAACTCAAAAATTGTTATTTAATTTAAAAGAAAGGCAGATGGGGGAGGAGAGACCAATCGACTTGATTGGGGAATAATGGAATTGAAATAATTATCGGAAAAGAGGTTTTTTTATCTAATTAGATTTTTCCTCTTATTAAAAACAAGGACTAAAGATGAATAAGGACACTCGATGGTGGAGAAGTAATCTCCGAAATCGAAGCAAAAATACAATGTATACATTAATTAATGTAAAATAATTGGTTTAATAAATTTATTTAATTTTAAAAGAAAGGCAGATGGGAAGGAGAGACCAATCGACTTGATTGGGGAATAATGGAATTGAAATAATTATCGGAAAAGAGGTTTTTTTATCTAATTAGATTTTTTCCTCTTATTAAAAACAAGGACTCAAGATGAATAAGGACACTCGATGGTGGAGAAGTAATCTCCGGAATCGAAGCAAAAATACAATGTATACATTAATTAATGTAAAAAAAATTGGTTTTAATATTTAATTTAAAAATTGTGACAGGTTGGGGGATGAATAACCAATCGACTTGATTGGGGTATAATGGAATTGAAATAATTATCGGAAAAGAGGTTTTTTATCTAATTAGATTTTTCCTCTTATGATAAAACAAGGACTAAAGATGAATAAGGACACTCGATGGTGGAGAAGTGATCTCCGGAATCGAAGCAAAAATACAATGTATACATTAATTAATGTAAAATAATTGGTTTAATTTAATTTAAAAAAGGAGAATATGGAATTGGAATAATTATCGGAAAAGAGGTTTTTTCTTTAATTAGTTTTTTCCTCTTATTAAAAACAAGGACTAAAAGATGATCAAGGACAGTCGATGGTGGAGAAGTAATCTCCGGAATCGAAGCTCAAAAACAATGTATGCATAAATTCATGTAAAATAATTGGTTTAATAAAATGTATTAAAAAAAAAATTAATTTAAAAAAGGAGAATATGGAATTGGAATAATTATCGGAAAAGAGGTTTTTTCTTTAATTAGTTTTTTCTCCTTATTAAAAACAAGGACTAAAAGATGATCAAGGACAGTCGATGGTGGAGAAGTAATCTCCGGAATCGAAGCTCAAAAACAATGTATGCATAAATTCATGTAAAATAATTGGTTTAATAAATTTATTTAATTTAATAAAAATAATTATACCGTATTTATTTATATACCTATATACACATAATCTGTGGGCCACTGAAGGCTAGAAATGCAAAAACTGGGGGCGGGGATAGATGTCCAGGAAGTGGGGGAGTCTCGTGGGTGGGTTGAAGTGGTGGTGGTCTGGGAGGGGGGCGAGGGGTGTTTCGAGGATTAATATATAGCTATTAACTAAAGCAAAAATTTACCGAGCATCGCTCGGTGGCCAGGTACTAACTTAAAAATTTCAAGTTTGTTTCTTATTTAGTTTACGAGCTATAATCCTCTGACAGGCAGATATACATATAGACAAGATGGGCATTGACACTAATCTCATTTTAGTTCTTGTTTTATTTTTGAAAGGAACCCTTAAAATTAACACAGTAAGAATATGTCTAATCTGTCATCCTTGTTAAGTGAGGTGAGATGCTCAAGAGGCAAAGCGCAACAAATTAAAAACCAGACCGGCCATCGCACACGCTTCCCCATTATATTCTTGAATATAAATGTGAAAATAAATATAAGTTAAATCTTTTTAGAAATTTCTTATGCAGAAGACTCACCGAGCTATCGTTGGTATTCTCAAAGCACCAGTTCCTAAAAAGATTACAGTAGCTAAGCACCATGTTACGAGGTTCGCCTTTTCAGACACTATGTTCTCTTGACATTTTTAAAACCCTTTTAATCATTACCATGTTGCGTGCGTTCGATTCTCAATGGAATTAATAGGAAAGCCCTAAAGAGAGATAATAGAAATTTCGACTCTTTATCTTTGCTAGGAACGCAACGGCTAAACTCCTTAAGAGTTTAAAGCATTAGCAGTATAAGGTAAATATATAATGCTGTTAGAACTTGGTCCTTATAAATACAAACATTTGTTGAATTATATTTCCATCGGCAAATATATGAAAAAGAAAGTACTAAATGAAGAAATGAAAATCTTGTTTTAGTATGTGTGTGTAATATGTATGTTGTATGTGTTATTGATTTTCCGGTTACATATTTAAACAGAAAATTAGGAAATTATATTTAAAAACTTTAACTGAAAACTAAGAAAAAGTTGAATCCAATTTATAAATAAATATTTAAGAGAACATACTTTATTCATTAGCTTAATCAACATTTTTCAAAAAATAACTCTACAACTTTGATTTAAAAGTATAAGTAAATTCAGAGCTACAGAACCTAAGTGACATCAATTATAAAAATAATAAATAAAAGATTCACGGGTTTTTTTGGACAATATATTTTTTTTATTAATGTTAAATATCAATTTTCGTACGACGTTTCGTTCTTTTTCAGGACTTTTTCAAGTACTCAATTACTTAAAACATTAATCGTTGATAAAATAGTGAAACCATCGAGACTAAGTAAATAGTGTATTCATAATATTCATCCTATAATAAGTTAACAACCAGTTTTCAAAAAATAATCTTAAATCTCAGAGAAAATTTCTTTATATAGACAAAGAAATTTCTCTTTTTATACAGACAAAAGAAATTTTCTCTATGATTTAAGATTATTTTTGAAAGTGGTTGTTAACTCATTATAAGATGAATATTATGAATACACTATTTACTTTTTTGTCTCGATGGTTTCACTATTTCAACAACGATTAATGTTTTAAGTAATTGAGTATAAGAGAGTTATAAATTCGCATGAAGCTAAAAGAATTTTTATTTTTGACAAGGCTTGGTTCGATCACATATGTGTGCCGCATTTTGTGTATAACTGTAAGTCTAAATAACCAACTTGGTCAACTTATAATTTTTTATAAAAAAATATATCAATTAACATCCATTTGTAAAAAAATTTTTTAGCCTATATTGACTGAAGATGGCCAAATAAAATTCAGGCCGAAACGTCTCATTAAAGGTGTTTTATTGAACCCAGTGATTCCATCTTTGGCTGATACCTCCTCCTTCATCTAGTTTAGTAATTGAGTACTTGAAAAAGTCCTGAAAAAGAACGAAACGTCGTACGAAAATTGATATTTAATATTAATAAAAAAATTGTCCAAAAAACCCGTGAATCTTTTATTTTTTATTAAAATGCGCATGAACCAACTAAAATTATAAAAATAATATGATGATAAATGGATCATACTACATTCGGACATTCGACTCTTAAAGCCTTAAATTTTAAACGTATTACGAAACGTATTTCTGATAAATATTTAAATATATAAATAAATATAGATAGATAAATAAATAAATAAATATAGATAAATATATAAATAAATTTAGATAAATAAATAAATAAATAAATATAGATAAATGTATAAATAAATATTTCTGAAAAATATGAAATTTTAAAATATTTTTAACGTAAAATACATTTTTTACGCAACGAAATTTTCTCTGGAGAGAGACGGACTGGTAGAAATTTTAATTGAAAGTAATGGAAGGCAGCGCAGAGGCAATGAGGAAAGAAAAAATTAACACATATAAAATAAGGTGTAATTTATTGGAATCCTTCCTCCTTTCCTTTCAAACCGACGTTTCGGAGGATTTTTCCTCCTTCAGGGTTTCAAAGGGTCAATGAATGAAACAAATAAAATGTTTCCTTCTTCTCTCCACAGTAGTGTTCAAAAACTTTCTTCATTTGTAACAAAAGGCATAGAAAGACAAAAAAAATTTTCTCCTTCTTTTCTTAATTAGAAAAGAAGGAAAAACATTTTTTTTGTCTTTCTATGCCTTTTGTTACAAATGAAGAAAGTTTTTGAACACTACTGTGGAGAGAAGAAGGAAACATTTTATTTGTTTCATTCATTGACCCTTTGAAACCCTGAAGAAGGAGGGAAAATCCTCCGAAACGTCGGTTTGAAAGGAAAGGAGGAAGGATTCCAATAAATTACACCTTATTTTATATGTGTTAATTTTTTTCTTTCCTCACTACCTCTGGGCTGCCTTCCATTACTTTCAAGTTTTTTTTTTTTTTTTTTTTATTGCTTGAAGAGAATTTTACAACCAGTCAATAAAATTTTGACTATAAGTAAAATTTATAAAATTTCTACATTCACGCAACACAATTATATCCCATTCACACAATTGAGAGGTTTATTCTTCCAGTGAAGGATCCCTCAATTAAATTTATTAGTCCAGCTGTATGTGGCAGAACGTTCTTCCATGTCCAAAATGTGGTATTTTTTTAGTCTCCTTAGAGTTAAACTGTTGTCCAAAAGAGTGATGGCTGATGAATTCGAATGATCTTCCAATTTTTTGATATGTTTTTTATACTGATCAAGGATGACTTTTCTGACCGATGGAACGATAAGGTCGTTGTGTATGCTAGCATTGGTGACATACCATGGAGCGTTGACGATATTTCTTAGTATTTTGGATTGAGTCCTCTGTATTATACTAATGTTTGACTCGCTGGCAATTCCCCAGATTTGACAAGAATATGTCCAAATTGGCTTAAGAATTGATTTGTATAGCAGTACCTTAGATTTTAATGCCAATTGAGAATTTTTCCCAAGAAGCCAGTACATCTTTTTGTATTTTAAATTTAATTCATTTCTTTTTTTAATTATGTGCTCTTTCCAAGTTAATCGTGAATCAAGATGCAATCCCAAATATCTGACCGAGTCGCCACTTGGAATAATTCTCGAATTCAAATATACAGGAGGGCACGAGATTCTTTTTGTTTGTAAATGATATATGTGTAGATTTTGATTCATTTACATGAATTCTCCATCTGTGTAGCCAGTCTTGAATGATGTTGAGACTTTCTTGTAGTTTATTTGACGCTGAGACAGGATCGGGATTTGTAATCATCATAGCGGTATCATCTGCATACGTTGCGATGAATATATCTTCTGAAGTTGGTATGTCGGCAGTATATAGAGAATATAGAAATGGCCCGAGAATACTGCCCTGAGGAACTCCTGATCTAATGGGATGATATAGTGAAAATTCATTTTCGATCTTTACCTGGAACCATCTGTCTTCCAAGTAAGATTTTAGTATCCAATAGAAATGGTCAGGGAAGATTTTTTTATCTTGTAGAGAAGTCCCTGGTGCCAAACCTTATCAAAGGCCTGTTTGATATCAAGAAAAACCCCAGAACATATGCTTTTTTCCTCCATTGCACTTTCTATATTGTTAACTATTCGATGTATCTGTTCAGAGGTTGAGTGTTGAGTGCGAAATCCGTATTGATGATATGGTATTATTTCGTCAAAATCTATACTTGACTTGAGTCTCTTTAATATTAGTTTTTCAAAGAGCTTGGATGTTTGTGGAAGTAAACTAATGGGTCTGTAAGAGGAAACTTCATGTATATTTTTTCCAGGCTTGATTATCATAATTATATGAGCGTGTTTCCATTGAATAGGAAAATATCTAATTCTCAAGATAGCATTAAAAATTGCGGTTAGTAGTACTAATCCTTTTTTTGGAAGTTTTTTTAGTAGTTCGATTGTTATTAAATCATAACCGGGAGACTTTTTTTTATTAGGTTCATGTTTGAGGAGTTTTTCGACTTCATTTATTGAAAAGAAAGGTATAGGTGGGGATAATTGAAATGGGGTTTCTAAGAAATTTATTATTTCATTGTTCACTAAATTTGTGCATGTTTGGGGGAACGGATTGAATGTATGTTCCAAATGTTTGGAAAAAGTGTTTGCTTTTTCAATATTTGTTCTTGCCCATGTATTTGTATCTGTTTTTAGTGGGGGTGAGAATTGCTTTGGTCTTTTTAAATATTTGGTTGCTTTCCACAAGGAATATTCATTAATACCTTGTGGGGATAGTTTCGATAGGTATTCCCGTAGGGTATCATTTTTATTTTTTGTAATTAAATTTTTTAATATTTTAGAGGCTCTGTTATAGGCCAATTTATCAGGTATATATTGACTTCTTTTGCCAAATTTTTTCTTAGTCTTCTTTTAAAGTTATTTTTTCCCTTATTTCAATTGGGTAATTTATTTTAGTAGTTTGATTATCTAATTGAGGTGTAGATAACCTGGCTGCTTCGTGGATGTGGCTATTTGGGTGTTCTATAGCTTTCTCAATATCCTCTTCTGTTTTAAGAGGAATTTTGGTATTTAAATTTTACATCGATGTTATTTTTTGCTTGCCTCACCAGTTCTGGGCTGCCTTCCATTACTTTCGAAGTTTAAATATACATATTTTAAAAGAGAAAGAATTCAATCAATCTTTTTCGGACAAATTCCTAAGATTTTAGTAGAAATATTATGAAATTGCGATATCAGAGGGGATTCATCCCCATCAACCCGAGCTGATTTTTTTGAAAAAACTACCAACTATTTTCAAAAAAAAGATGCTCAAAAACTTTAATTATACAGTAAATTACATATTTTAAACGGAGGTGTAAACACATATAAAGGGACAACAGAAAGTATTACTTGAGCCAAAAAGATGCAAAATTATTAATGAGACTAGCAAAATTAAGCATGGGGCTGAAAAATTCACTTAATTAGTTAATTAAATTTAATATCATAAAGTGCTATTTTCTAAAAAAAGGAAATTTTTTCCGAGAGGATAAAATAGGGGGAAATGTTACAAAAAAGGCAAATGCGCCATAATTATTTTAATTAAAATGTTTTACTTTCAATAATTAACTCTTTTTTTTAAATAAAACAGCGTCCCCTGAGTCTAGGTGACGCCGGGGTATTTGCCACGGGTCAGCAGTAAGAACAGGGGTGGGAAACTTGGAGCCTTAATTAAGATATATTAAGATTGAGTCCTTTTAAATAAATCCAAATTTTTCAAAACAAATCCTTATAAATGAGAAGATGGAAACACCAAATTGAATTATGAATATATAAAAAAAAAGATGGAAACACCGTGAATTTCTAATTTTTTTTATTGTAATTCAATCGAAAATGCAGTCACTATTTTAGTGTAATATATTTATTTAACCTTCTACCGTTGGTAAACCCTAAATCCTCCTTGATCTGGAGAAGGATACTGTTTAGGGCCCGAAACGTCTGCGGAAGGTTAAATAAATATTACCGTGAAATACTGACCCCATTTTTATTTATTTCGGAATTAAAATTCTTATAATTTTATTTTAATAATATCTCAAACAATACATTCTGTGAAAAAACCGGCCAAGTTCGAAAAAGTAGTGATATCTAGTGTGTAGCCAAGTTAAATTCGCCATGAAATATTAAGTTGAGAGATCTACTATTTTCTCAGCTTAATTATTCTTGGCGAATTTAGCTTGGCTACACACTAGATATCACTACTTTATCGAACTTGGCCTGTTTTTTCACAGAATGTTTTGGTTGAGATTTCTCTTCTTTTTGTAAGCTATGAAGAAGCCCGTTGGTCCAAGGGGCTAGAATTTTTATTTTTGATCCCCTCCCCCCATTTTGGATGGTTAGTTTTTTCATTTCTAGCCTTGCCAGGGGCCATAGGAATATGAATACAAAATTTGGTTGAGTTACGTCCAACGGGCTAGAATTTTCATTTTCGACCCCCCCCCCCATTTTGAGTGCTTATTTTTTCATTTCTAGCCTTCTGGAGGCCCTCATAATATGTATACAAAATTTGGTTGAGTTTGGTCCAACGGACTAGAATTTTCATTTTTGACCCCCCCCATTTTGAAGGGGTTGAAAGATAGAAATTTTGGACTTTTTCCTTTGTTTATGTCCCAAACTCTATTAGCAGGGGAAATTTCATGATGCTGGAATGATTGGAAGTGCCCTATAGGTTTTGATAACCTGTCAGTGAGTGAGTGAGTGAGTGCCAAAATTAGCTATTTTCTCAGGTCCATATCTCAGAAACCAATTAAGCTATATTATTGAAATATATATAATATAATTACATGTGTGTGACCTCAGCTCTGTATCTCAAATGGGACTGCCAGGGGGGTCGAAATTGGCCCGAAATGGTTCGTCTCAGCGTGTACGGCCAAGCTAATGTTCGAACTTGGCCTGCGGACGCTGTGCCTTTGATTATTTAGCTCGTCTTTAGATATTTTTTATTTATTAAAGGTATGAACTTAGATTTACTAGAAGGGTTTACTATGAAATTAATTCAAAATATTTATAACTTGGTAGTCTTTGAACAAATAAATGGCAGGTAACAGGTGTATCAGTTAAGATCCATTTTCTGGCTATTCTCAAAGATCAAGCTATTTTTCATTCAACTAATTAGAAATTATATTAAAACTATTTTGTATAACTGATTTGTAATATTAGAAAAAAGACCAAAAGATACAATTCATTTTTTATGTATTAGGTCCCCTTATGGGTAATTTAATATTTTTTTTTTTAATATGTAACTAATTATGAACTTTGTAATTACAAGTACCATGTACATATTATTATAGTGCAGCGGTTCTCACCACTGTCTCCGCGGCACAACAAAGTACCACCAAGCTTTTGACAATGTACCTCTAAAATTTAAGAATGAACTTTTTTTCATTACTTATAAATTATTTGATTATAAATATTTCTAAACATTTTTACCATACAGTATATAGCAGACGAGTTAATTAATACAATGCAACTAATTTTCTTAGAAAATCATAAGAGTGTGTCATCTATTAGATCCGCTGGAATGGATTATTTTTTATTGCGCGTCAGAAGGGTTGTTTTTCACTGTTCCCGAATGCCAGTAACATCAATTCGGGCCATTAGGCTACCCTGTGAGGTGCAGACCCCTCTGACATGTAATCGTGTTAAATATTTTACTAAAGATTTAAATCTTAATTTCTAAAATTAGTAGAAGAGTTTAAGTCCTTGAGTAAAATATTTAACGCGTTTATGTCAGAGGGTTTCACCTCACAGGAGCCAAATGGCACGGATTGCTGATACTGGCACTCGGGTTCGATTCTGGAGGTGGTGAAAAACATCCCTTCTGACATATAATTAAAAGTAATCCATTCCATCGGATCTAATAGTTGACACCCTCTTATGATTTTCTAAGAAAATATAAATCTATTACTATTGGCAACTTGAAATCTCTCAATTTTATTTACTTCGTATACAAGGTATTCAAAAAAGTTTGACCCTGATTTATGACTTGTTTGTTTATTCTACAATAAATTGGTAATGTTGTCTTTTAAAACAACAGCACACAGATGTTTATTTTGTAAGTTTTCATTTTGAAGCCTTAGTATAATTTTCGTATTTATTTCATTCTTTCTTGAGATTGAATGTATGTTTAAAGCTTATGTAAAGTACAATTTTATTACATCTTTGGTGTGCTGAGAAATTCTTAAATCATTAAAAGTGTTCCGCGAGGTGAAAATGGTTGAGAACCACTGTTAAAGTGGGATATAAATGTGCTTCCTATAGGGTAGGCAATTTCTAGCTTTGGGCGTCAATTTAGAAACAGCATAGACCGGCGGCGGCGGAGACCCAGGTATTTCGGAGGCATACTATTTTTCCGCAGAAGGGGGAGGGAATTTTTTTTTATTCATTCAATATAATATAAAAACTAGTTCATACAAACTAATAATCTGCTTAAGTCTGACATAAAAATATTAAAATTATATAAACTAAGTTTCTCCCTTTGGATCTCTCAGAGTTCTGGCTATTCAGCTAACTCAAATGGTTTCTTCCGTTTCAGTCTTCTAGTTAGATTTTGTACATTCAGGAGCCTGGACGCTTCTTTGTTGACATGATGATGAAGGCGTTTTTTTATGTGAGGTAGCATATCTCTTGATGATGGATGTGACTGTTTCTACACCAAGTTCTCGATGGTTGCGTGAATACCAAGGTGCATTAACTATGCTTCTTAGTACTCGATTTTGGTTGTTTTGAATCAGAATAATATTTGATTTTTTAGCACATCCCCTTAATTGGATACCATATGTACATATTGATCGCAGTACTTTGTTTATATAGTAGTAGCTTATTTTGTACTGATAATTCGGATCGTCTTCCGAACATCCAGTACAATTTTGAAAATTTAAATTGCAGTTCCTCTTTTTCTTCTTGATGTGGGTTTTCCATCGAAGCTTAACATCAAATGTCATTCCGAGATACTTCGCTGTGTTGGCGCGGAGGGAATAATATTTGTTTTTGTCCTTATTTTCCTATTATAAACTTTCAAAGTTATTACTAAAGAGGTTTTAATTGGTAAAAGTACAAGTCATGAAAAAGTTTTCACTTTTTCCTCCATTTTATATAATATATACTAGCATATTATTAGTTAATGAACCATAGCTCCAGCATAAAATTTCGGGCTCGGGGCCCAAAATCTGAAGAGGGCCACTTATTATAGAATAAGTATGTTTTTTAATAAAGTGGAATAATAAAAAAATACAATGGCCGGATTCGGGCCCCTACGGGGGTGCACTTTGACCCTCCCCTTGCGGGGGCTATGTAATGAACAGACTTCGGTATGCGACTCCAACTTGCACGTGTCTGGCTCATTTATTCACTTTTAAGTAAGTAGGGAATTAGATTCTTATTCAGAGCCTCCAAAATGGAGCTGGTCTTTTAAAGCTCTGTCTGAAAATATACTCATACATGGCGACAGACCAAGATGCTATTTGATAACTCTCTTGGTCAACTCAAACTTGAGAACCTAAGAAGCAGTTCTTTTAAGAACTCTCTAACAAAGGATATGGGACCCCAAGTACGTATCTCGAAACTTAATATTGAGAGCATAAGGCGAGACAAAAGTGAATATCAGAGCACAATAGCCAGCGAAATCGAAATCGACATTATCACATTACAAGAAACGTTCCTTTGTTATCTTATAAAATGTTCTTTTGAAGTGTCATAAGATAAATAAATAAACACATTTAAAAAAAATCCAGTTCATTTCTCTCTATTTTTATGAAAAAACATGTTTTATTCTATTTCTCTCCAATTCAAGACTGAACATAAGATAAGAGAGTAAATTCTTAACCAAAAATTCCCTAAAAATATAAAATTTTAATTTTCTGTTTCAGGTTTTCGTCCTTCTAAAAAGGTCTAGAATGGAACATATAAGATACATTTAAATGTAAGTAACTTTTTATGTAAATAATTGAAAATCCCCAAAACTAAAAGATCATGTATTGTTTAAATTTTGCATACCAGGATGCAAGAGTTCAAGCTCCACTCTATACAAAATGTTAACCAGCTATATTCTGGCCCGTATTCTAATTTACACTAAATTACACTCATATAAAAAGAAAATTATCACAGTCCATAGGATGTGGGTAAATCGACACTAGTATCTGTGGCCTAAAAAAGTTTTATTTTCCACAAAACTGACTAAATTAATTTTCGATAAATTAAATTTTTTTTCAACTTTTTAATAACACCATTTCGTAGAATGAAAAAAAGTACATCGAGGGTTTATCATATCATGCAATTAGAAATTTCTAATAATATAAAATATATATAGTGAAAGCAAAGATTTAAGTATCTTTTTTAGGTGTCTTTTTTTGAAAAAAGATGTAAATTATTTCAAAAATCAACCCTGATCTAAAATATTTATAAATGAATTTATCTTTAAGGACCAATCATAGATTTTAGAGAAAATATTTTTACATTGCTATATCAGAGAGGTTCGTCTAGAATCGAACCCAAGCGCTAACTAAGCTTGCCGGGCCGCTAGCTAAACCCTTAAGATCAAGTGCTTAAGGGTTTAGCTAGCTCTCTGATATGCAATGTAAAAATATTTTCTCTAAAATCTATGATTGGTCCTTAAAGATAAATTCATTTATAAATAAAATATATAAATTGAAAGTTTTTTGCCGAGAGTAGCAGGATTTTTATATATTGAAGGAGACAATAAAAGAGTATGACTTCTGCTGGAATTATACATTTTATTTACAACGAGACTATAGTTTCTAGAGCTTTGCCCTCTTCATTAGTCTATTACAATTGATTCACAGGAATTAATGTATAAATGGAAAGTGAGCTTTACATGTGGTCTGGGCAAATTATGATTTACCGTTTATACTTGTTTCATTTTTTGCCTGTAGGTGGCGTGGGGTTTTTATTTGCGCTACTATTTTTACGATACGGCTTTCCGATTTAAGAATTTTTCTGGTGAGTTATTGTATGATTTTTAAATTTCTAAGGATTCGAAGATTCTAATTTTTAGGGGATCGTGTTCGGATCTACTTAAAATAATATTTCATTCGTCTGGAAAATAATGTTTCTCGACGAAACTATATAGTCTCGTTGTAAATAAAATTTATAATTCCAAGACACACGCTTTTATTGTCTCCTTTAATAAAATATATAGTTTTGGTTTACATCGAGAGTACACGAAATAAAATGGTAAAGATATTTTTTTTCTCAAATATGTTAATAGAGTGGTATTTATGAATGGTATTAAAGTGCCTAATTTTATTTCTAAATTAATCATTTTTTTTATTTTCATTACTAGTACCTGGCCACCGAGCGATGTTCGGTAACTTTTTGCTTCAGTTAAAAGCTATATATTAATCTCCCCGGAACCCCACCACTTCATCCCACCTCCTGAACCCCTCCACTCCACATTAACCCCCACCACCTACACCCCACCTACCCCGCCCCGATTCTGCCCCTACCCCCGAAACCACTTCCTCGCCCCCCGTACCCCTCCACCACTGCACCTCCCATATATCCCCCACCGTCACCTCCAACCCTCGCACCCGCCCCCTCACCAAGTTTTTGCATTTCAAGCCTTGTAGTGGGCCACAGTTTATGCGTATATATGTATAGGTATATAAATAAATACCGTATAATAATTTTTTTAATTAAATAACAATTTTTTTTTTTTATTTTTTTATTTTTTTATAAATTTTATTAAACCAATTATTTTACATGAATTAATCTACACATTGTTTTGAGCTTCGACTCCGGAGATTGCTTCTCCACCATCGAGTGTCCTTATTCATCTTTGTAGTCCTTGTTTTTAATAAGAGGAAAAAACTAATTAAAGAAAAACCTCTTTTCCTATAATTATTCCAATTCTTTTCAGTCTATAATTTTTGAGTTCATCAATTAAATTGCCAAATTCTAATATAGAAAAAATACGTTTGTGGGATTTAAAACTCGATTTTTAATCAATTAAATTGTCTAACTTTTAATATATATATATAATAATATTTGTAATGATCTATTAGTGGAATTTAAAATTAAAAAACCAATTAATAATTAAAAGGAAATTGAATAAAAATGTAAATATACATTTTTATCGAGACAACCACCTGTGAATAATTATTTCAATTAACAAAAAACCCATCAAAAACAACTTAGCCGAAGATGAGACCGTGACAGATCGAATCGCTAACACAAAACCCTCCTAACCAGTGAATTTCATCCAAATCGTTAGAGCCGTTTTCGAGAACCCGATTGGATATATATATATATACAAGATTTGCTCGTTTAATATAATAAGATTTAACATTCAGTTGAGAATAGAAAACATATGAAAAAATTTTCAACAATAAAAAAAGCGTTAATAAAATATAAAAATAGTTTTCGACATTAAAAATAATAGAAAGGGCTCAGATAAGACTCGAGCTTAGAAGCGTTTGGCAATATATATAGCTCTGCTGAGTTTAGCGTTGTTCTTAGAAGCAGAGAGAGAGCCCTTTTTCAACCATTAAGAATGTCTCTCTTTCCCTCTCCCTTAACAACCCCAAGTCAGCAAGATTTTATCTCGAGAACATATCTATAATTATTTCTCTATGACAAAATGGCTCGCATTAGTTTTAATGAAAAAGAAAGTCAACTCATGAGAATTTATTTTCCTTCTTCGAAATAAAGAAGTAAGGTTTTACTAAATTTAATTGGTATTATATTGGTTATCGGAATTCATCACGAGAGAAAAGAAGTCTATTGGATTTCAATTAATTTAAACTCATAGATAATTGTCAATTGAACTAGAATTAATATTAAGATTTTCTTCCAAAATTTAATATGAATGATAAACTTTGTAAAAGGGTATTGTATAAAGAGCTAATAATTGGAAGACAAAAATAAAGCTATACAGTATCAATGGTTGTTGTTATTCTAGTTTTGATGTATTTTTAACCGACTTCAAAAAAGGAGGATGTTCTCAATTGGACTGATTTTTTTCTGTATCTATGTTATCTGATTTCTTCGCTAATTGTGAAGCGATTTTGGATGAATTTTTGCATTGTGTTCAGTAAAGTTTTCGATTGGTGCCATATAAATTTAATTGGTATTGACCTTTTTGTTATGTATGTCTCTTTTTTTTCTTTTAATGCAATCGAATGCAAAGAAGGGGTGCACCAGCAAAGATGCAGCTCCTATGGATACTCGAAAGACCCTTGCATTACCGAAGAGAAGGGAAAGTTGATTGAGTGTGAGAGGGTGTAGACGTAGGTGTCTATGCACCCCGGTTTTGAAGGTTTGAAGATCATAGGTGCTGGGAAAGATAGAGGCTGGGAGAGAGTTCCAGTTCCTTGAAGTCATGGGGATATATGTATTGCGCGAATGAAGTGGTCCGGCACTTTTCTAATTTGACCGCGAAAGAGTGTTGGGAGTCATGGCAAAACGCGTGCTACGTGCAAAGCATGCTTTGGGGGAATTATTGATTTTATCTCATCAGAGCACCTGCCGTGATAGTATCTATAGAAAAGGGAAAGGGCAGAGACATTTCTTCGATGAGCCAGCGAGTCGAGGGAGTCGGTGAGGGTAGAATCGTCGATTAGCCTGGCGGCTCGTTTCTGAATTGCATCTAGGGTAGCAAGAGAATATTTAGAGGCTCCTCTCCATAGATGAGAGCCATATTCGAGACAAGTGCGGATTTGAGCCTTGTAGATGGTGATAAGTTGTAGGGGTTTGTAAAATCGCTTGGACCTGAATAAGAAGCCAATCTTCCTTGCTGCAGATTTCGCCACAGAGGAGATGTGTTCATTCCAAGACAGGTCAGATGCGACAGAGACGCCCAACATGGATAGGTTGTCACACATTTTCAGGGTATTCGAATCGAAGTGAATATCAGGGAAATCTTTATTTTCGCGCCTAAAAATTCGACAACATTGAGTCTTGTTTGAATTAAAATTAACTAAATTTTGAGAGCCCCATTTATTCAGTTTGTCTAGGTAAGGTCGAGAGTAATTGAGGAGGCAACATTGATTCGATTATTCGGGAGTGAGGGTTTGCTGTGTAGAGTGCTATCGTCTGCGTAACAATGAATGGGGTTTGACGTTTGATCGATAAGGTCGTTTAGATAAATTAGGAAGAGTGTGGAGGAGATTACAGAGCCTTGGGGAACACCAGCGTTTGTGGAGAACGATATAGATGATATTCCATCCACCACAACTTTTATACTTCGGTTTGTCAGAAAGCTTTCTATCCATTTGCGAAGTGTTGGTGTGAATCCAAAGGCTGGCAGTTTGGCAAGAAGATTTTTGTTTCAAACCTGGTCAAAAGCTTTGGTGACATCAAGGGCTACAGCGAGGGTTTCACTTGTTCACCCATAACTTCTTTGTTTATGAACTGATTTTAATGTTTCTTTCTGCGTTTGGATCAGTAACATATATCTCCAAAGTAGTCAAGATACTTAACTATTTATTTATTTATTCATTTTTATGTATGTTCAGCGAGAACCTTTTGCCACGTGGACCGATTTCGATGATTCTTTTTTTATCGGAAAGGTGGTACTTTAGGGGTGATCCCATATTAATTTGGTCAAGTTCTGATGATATGATCAATGACAAAATAACGGAAATCTCCAATTCTTATAAGCAAATAATCGAAATTATCATATATAAAATCTTTTATAAAAAACAATCTTAAAACGTTCATTTAAAACCCGCTAACGTTTCGAGATAATTTCTCTATTTATGAATTGAATTTTATTATCATTTTCTGATTCATTTGCCTGACGATTTCTTGTCACTATTGTTAACATCACTAAAAAGAGAAAAATAAAAATCATTTTTAAGAAAAAATCGACTTCAAAAAAATTAAATGCAACAAATAAAAATAATAACTAAAACTCAAATAAAATGCACTAAAAGGTATGAAATAATTATCTTATTTAGTTACAACTAAACGATGAAAATGTTACATGAAATCACTTTTTGAAGTCGGTGCCAAACAAACTATATAAGCGAGATTACGCGATGCTGTCTTCTTACCCACAAAACGTACTAAGTACGATCCGCCGAGTGCGATTCACAAAATGTATGTTTGGCACCGACTTCAAAAGTGATTTCATGTAAAAATTTCATCGTTTAGTTGTAACTAAATTAGATAATTATTTCATACTTTTTAGTGCATTTTATTTGAATTTTGAGTTATTATTATTTTATTTGTTGCATTTAATTTTTTTGAAGTGTGTTTTTTTTCTTAAAAATAATTAAGTAGCAGTTTTCTCACCATGAGTTTAATTGAAATTTAACTTTGCTTTAATGGTAAAATAACTTTCAAATCGCCGTTAATTTAGAACTAATTTTGGATGCTTCACCAAATAACTTACTATTAGGGGTAAATCAAAATCGAATTTTCTGAGTAGAAGCTAGCATTTAGGCTAGGCACTCTACTTTCCAACAAAGTGTAAACTATTTAAATAATTTACGATTAATCAAATCGACTATCACTGTAAATGCCCGTGTATTAAATACTCTACCATTTCTGAAGCTTATCGTTCCAACATATTTAAATAACCCTTGAAGATGGCCTGGAACTCTTCACCTTTTTCAATTTTATTTCAGTAAATATAAAAGTTAATTTAAAAAAATCACAATGGTACATCTGGTATGTTTGTAAGTATCATAACAAATAAAATTTGTAAAAATGCTCAAAATATTTTTTTAGTGGCATAGAAATCATTAAATATTTATAATACATTTCCAGGTGCGTAGCCACGTGGGGGGTATCTTAGCTCTGAAGATTTATCTTTTGTACCTATAATATGCTTCAAATATTTTTAGACGTTTTATTTATTTTATATTAGAACAAACATATATTAAAATACAACGATAGTTTGTATAAAAATTAATAAAATTCTATTATTGTTTACTTTGTAAGGAAGTGACATAAGACGTTAGGTGCTGACACTTTCTGTCAGTTATATCATAGAGTATGTATAATTTATTAAAAATGAATCTTTATAATTTTAATTGAATATAATATCTACTCCAAGGGGTGTGCGGAAATTCTCTTGAAATACATTCCAATAGACTAGAGACTTGAGAAATAATTTTGTCCTTATTGTTGCCCATATCAAACTTGTTTGCTTGTTCTACACTTTGTTTCGAACAACGTTAAATTGTTTGAGTCTTTCTCTTACTTAAAAAGATCGATCGAAACTCAGACAGGATGCAGCCCCAACCTACCCCAAATGTGCTGGGAGAAGTTTCATCCTCTTTTCGTTCACTTCTTTTATGAGTAAATGACATCTAAATCTGGGACGGCTTCTTCCTTTCTTCAGAAAGCCCCCCATTGCTTTTCATTCATTCATGGAATATCTCTCGAGTAATTTCGCTATAAGCTTCGCATTCATTCAGAATAAGAAGTAGAAAGTGAGTTGATTAAGAAAATATAATTCAACTTATTGAAAATGCAAATACATTTAACACGTTAGATAAATATAACAATTCCATTATTGCATGTTGAAACTTTGTTTTAGGAAATTACAAGCAAATCGGTGATGGTTAAATTTGAATAGAAATTAATAAAAATATGATTATGAGAATTTCTTCAAAATTGAAAATACAACTCTGGGCGATATTAGTACTTGTAGTATTATTAAAGTTTAAGTAAAATATACAATTTTTTTAAAAAGAACTCTGCAGGTTTTATTATTTTTTAAATGTTTAGATATATGTTCAAAATATTCTTGATTACTTTATTGTTAAATACATTTTTTCAAAGGTTTGTTATGTGGCTTGCATACTATAACAATAAACCGAATTTTTCTATATACAATCGGATAAATGAATCGATGAGAAATAACAAATAAAATATTCCTAATTAAAAGACTAATGATTGATGAAGTTATACCTTCGAAATTATAGTCTCAAACAAATAAATTATATATATAATTTTTAAAGAGGTGCCGGTTCATGAATTTTTATCTCGATATATATATTTCGGGTTTTGGGCCCATCATCAGGAGTTAATATAGAAATTTTATCTATGTTAACTCCTGATGATATAGAAAATGTTATCTATTTTAACCCCTGATGATGGGTTCAAAACCCGAAATATATATATATATATATATATATAGATAGATAGATAAAAATTCAAAACATATGTTTGTTTTATGTTTGTAAAACCTACATTGAAATTTTACTTACATTATTATTATTTATAGATATGTTTGTTTGGTATAATATATGCGTATGTTTATTTGTATCAAGGAAAGGACAGCTCTCATTAAAATCTAGAAGTTGTTCTTCTAGAGTTCTTGAAGTACATCTAGGAGATGCAAATATGGCAGTCAGACATTCAAGGTATTCAGGACTGTGAAAGAATACCAGCAAGATGAGCAAGATCTTGAGGATGTTTTGGTGTTGTCTGGGTCTAACGTTTAGAAAAGTTTAATAAAACTAGAAGGAAATAATTTTTATAAAAAAAAATATAAAACCGACTTCAAAAAAATTAAATGCAACAAATAAAATAATAAAAACTCAAAAATAAAATAAAAATGCACTAAAAGATAGTAAATAATTATCTAATTTAGTTACAACTAAACGACGAAATATTTACATGAAATCACTTTTTGAAGTCGGTGCCAAACATTTTATGAATCAAACTCGACAGATTTTACTTAGTACGATTATGGCGGTACGCTCGCTTATATAGTTTGTTTAGCACCGACTTCAAAAAGTGATTTCATGTAAATATTTCGTCGTTTAGTTGTAACTAAATTAGATTACTATTTTTTTTTTTTATAAAAATTATTTTTGTTTTTCTCTTTTTAGTGATGTTATTAATAGTGACTTTATATAATACCTTCCATGCATCTCGTAAGAGAAAGCGTCGGGCGAATGAATCAGAAAATGATAATAAAATAAAATTCATAAATACAGAAATTCTCTAGAAACGTTTGCGGGTTTTAAATGAATGTTTTCAAATTGATTTTTTATACAATTTGTTATTTATTATAATTTCGATTATTTGCTCATAAGAATTGGATATTTACGTTAATTCGCCATTGATCATATCATCAAAACTTGACCAAATTCATATGAGACCACCCCTGTGATACCCTCTTTACAATATAAAAAGAATCATCGAAATCGGTTCATAAACAAAGAAGTTATGCCTAAACAAACATAGCAAAAAAGGTCCAATACCAATGAAAAAAAAACGGGACCAATCGGAATCTAGACTGAACCCAATACAAAAAAAATCATCAAAATCGGTTCACAATTGACGAAAATATCAGGTAACATAGACAAAAAAAATCAGTTGAATTGAGAATCTCCTCCTTTTTTGAACTCGGTTAAAAATGAAAACTTTTTCAATACTCGTTAAGCTTTTCAAATTTTGAGATGGTTAACTTCAAGAAGCGAGGATAACCAATTCTCGGACATTGCCTTTGTATTAAACACCCTGAAGATGATAAGCTGTACATGCTGATTGTCTCAAACTAATACTTAGCACTAAGTAGAAGCTTATTAATATATGGTAAACTTGTTAAATATAATTCCAGAATGTTAAATACAACCTTTCAAGCCTTTCTGCTTGTAGTAACGATTCGAATTTTTTATTAATTTCTGAATTTTTCATCTGGAGATTTTGAACATAGAAATTACAAAATCTAACTAATCTCTTGGAATGGCAAAATCTGCCGCAAGAGGCTTGGCTTTTTAATCAAGTCTGGGTGATTTTTTTAAGCTTCAGCATTTCTCACCCTCTACAAGGCCAAGTCCGCCCCTATCTTGACTCTGAACTATTGAAGAAGCGTTTTCGCGTTTTAACATTGTATAGATACAATCATGGCATATGCTCCGATGAGTTAAAATTAACAATTCTCTCTCCAAAACCTGTTTGGCGCATAGTACGTGATTCTCTATAATAATTTTGTTATGCCTAAATAATACAATTTTCTAGGCTTAGTAACTACTATTATAATAAATTTGAGAAAAACTTTCCCAAGACTCGGTAAGCTAATCAAAAAAATTTTTTTTAGGTTAAAAATAAAATGAGAGAGTCTTCTGTTTTTTAAATAAAATAATTTTTAATTATTTATAATAATTTATAATTAAAAATTATTTTATTTAAAAAACAGAAGACTCTCTCATTTTATTTTTAACCTAAAATAAAAACAATTCTGTTACCATCGACAGTGAAATCTTTTATTCAACTAATAATCAAAAATTGTTGTCAATAGACAAGTTGAAGAAGTAAACAAAGCTGCAGTTCATTGATTCAAGCATGTTTCCTAAATTTCAGCTGATCAGCTTTCCGCATATATAAATTTGATTATTTTTACTTTATCCAATGCGAAGCGTTTTCAGTAGAGGTTTCTATTAATAGTCGAAACATCCAAAATGGAATGCAATAAGGTTATTCCTCTAGTAGTAGATAAGAATCGATCGTTCTTTTTGATTTTAAGTCGATTCCTCCTTGTCTTCAGCAATGGTTACCAATAATAATCGAAGCGTCAAAAATCCAATGTAGAATTGTTATTCCTCGAGTATTAGAAGAGAATCGATCGCTATTTTTGATTTTAACTCGATTCCTCCATGTCTTCAGCAATAGTTACTAATAATAACCGAAACGTCAAAAATCAAATGTAGAATTGTTATTTCTCGACTATTAAATGAGAATCGATAATTATTTTTGAATTAAAGTCAACATGAACTGCAAATTGCAAGTGATATCTGATTAATAATAAAGGAATAAACATATTAATATTTCAAATGAATTTGGATAAAGTTTAGCAACGATCCGTTGCAGTTTATCTTTTTTTATTTTCTGATTTTCAACATTTATTAATCAACAATTTCTAAAGCTAGAATTAGTAAAATTGAACAACTTCTTTGTTTTGAGTAAACTAAAATTTTAGGACTTGAGACTTTCATTTCTTGAGTTCTCTGGTGTATTTGAATCCTTACATACATTATAGGCAAACTGCATAAACATAAAATAAAATCATGTTGATTTTCAGACATTTCTAAATAAGATAAAACTTTTGGAGTGAATTCAACCAATTATCTTTATTGAAACATGGGTAAATTTTGCTTCAAAATTCCCGAATTCTACTATATTATATATGCTCAACATTTCGAAAATATTAACTAATACTTAGAATTATATCTTCGGGTAAACAGGAAATGAAGTGAACGGTAAATAAATAGCAGGTGAATGAGTGTTAATCAATTTGTTTCATTATTGGTCGCTGACAACAACTGTTACCACACAATAACCATTTTTTGCTGGAATACAAGTTTTTCTTTTCTTTCCTATTTTCTAGATGAATTGATATTCTTTCTCTCTCTTTTGACTGGAAAACTTTTCTAAATAGAAAAATGATAAATAGAAAAAGATATCAAACATAAATAAAAAAATATATATATATATATTTTTTTAAGAATGAAATATAAAAATGTATAGCGAAGCGAGAGTTTCTAGTATAATTAAAAATGAAGGCAACAAAAAAATATGATTCTTTGAAGTTTAATGTACTGTTAAGAAATCAATTCCAAGCTGGATAGAAATTAATCATCTTCAAAAGATTTAATTAAATCGATCATTTTGAGAGTGGAGAAAAAGTGGATAAGTTGGTCGAGGAAGCGGAAATGCAGTCCAAATGGACTTGGGACAAGTTGGAGTGGAACCGGAAAGAGGATATTGTTAACTCTCTTTCATTCAACAGGCGTTGATTGAGCATTTGGGATTAACAAAAAATGTTTATATTGAAAGAATCTATAAAATTCTATGGATCTATCTACAATAATTGAAAATGGCTTTACAAGTATGGACAAAACGTGTTTTTAATTGAAAATTTTAATTAATTTTCTATTTACACCATGAGTAATGAAATAAAATCAATAATCCACCCTCATAAATAATTCTTTTCTGTTTGTCTCTTTCGCATTGTTTCATTTACGCTACGTAGCCATAAAATTTTTTCAAAAGTTTAAATTCTGCAAAACTCAGCGAGTTTCAAGATTTCTCAACTTCAATCTTACCACGGCCAGCTCTGTACAACCAAGAGGAAACTGGTGGTTTGAAATTCGGATTTTTACATTTTTTTATTTTTATTTATTTTTTTTTTGGGTGGGGGGGCTCGGATGTGTGCGACCCGCCAGTTTAAGCCCGGAAGCAAATTGAGCCCAGGGCACGAGTAGCAGAGAGCCAGCACAAGCTTAAAGAACGATTAAAATTTCATAATACTTTTGCCTTACTTTTGCTGTGAATATATGAACACATTTCAGTCAAGTATTTATAATAATTTTTAAAAATTGTTAAACAAAAATACGCTATAAACTACGAGCGCCCTGCGCTCAATTTGCGCCCGAGCTGTGTCCTTTAAGAAAGAGGGATTCTCACAGATTTTCTGGATTATATATTATACTAGCTGCAAGGCCCGCCTTCGGCGGCCCTTTTGCTAGCCAGGGATCACGCCCCCTGGACCCCAAACCCACAAACCCCATCCTCATACCCCACTCCCACCCCCGAACCCCGCCCAGCACCTCCCACCCCTCAATATGAGTTGTTTACCAAAAAAGAATTTAGTCTTTTTGATTTTAAGTCGATTCTTCCACATTATCAGTAGAGGTGGCCATTAATAGCCAAAACATCAAAAATGGAATGCAATAAGGTTATTCCGCTAGTATTAATTAAGAATCGATCGTTATTTTTGATTTTAAGCCGATTCCTACATGTCTTCAGCATTGGTTACCAATAATAATCGAAACGTCAAAAACCTAATGTAGAATTGTTATTCCTCATGTATTAGATGATGATGAATCGATCACTATTTTTGATTTTAACTCGATTCCTCCATGTTTTCAGCAATGGTTACCAATAAAAACCGAAAAGTCAAAAATCCAATATAGAATGGTTATTCCTAAAAGTACTAGATGATAATCAATCACTATTTTTATTTTAAATTGATTCCTCTATGTCTTCAGCAATGGTTACCAATAAAAACCGAAACGTCAAAAATCCAATATAGAATGGTTATTCCTCAAGTACTAGATGAGAATCAATCGCTATTTTTGATTTTAAGTCGATTCTTCTATGTCTTCAGCAATGGTTACTAATAAAAACCGAAACGTCAAAAATCCAATATAGAATAATTATTCCTCAAGTACTAGATGAGAATCAATCGCTATTTTTGGTTTAAAGTCGATTTCTCTATGTCTTCAGCAATGGTTACTAATAAAAACCAAAACGTCAAAAATCCAATATAGAATGGTTATTCCTCAAGTACTAAATCAGAATCAATCACTATTTTTGATTTTAAGTCGATTCCTCTATGTCTTCAGCAAAGGTAACGGATAAAAAAACAACGCAGTTGCTATGGTTACTTATAAAATTTCCTCCCAAATGTTTATCATTTCACAGCGAGAAGCCTAACCATTCATTCTTACTTAAGCAAGTTTAAATGAGCTATATTAAGACTATCAAATGAATAAATTTTAAAGTTTTTTTTAAATTTTTAGTAAAATAAGGAATTTAAAAAAGTACTATTTTACTCTAGAGTAAAGTACTTTAAAATATACTTTTACTAAAAACTTTATTTAACCTTTTTTGTTGTCCCCAAGATACTTAATTAGGATATTAAATTTCATCAAAATTCGTTAAGTCATTTTCAAGATATTTAAAAAAACTAAAAAAGTACCCAAATAAAGTACTAATGTTTGTGGGCCGATATGTACCAAAAACTAATCACTCACTCACTCTATTGTTTACTCTAATGTGATAGCATCAGGAGCCCACGGCTCATCACTACCCCAATTCGTTGTTAAGTTAAAAGTTTTCTAGTTAATATGAATCATTTTGCTACCTCTGCAGGATTTTAACTTGCAGAAGCATTGCCCGTGTCAGACCGCGGGGAGGTAGATTCATTTTATTCTCTTTTTTTTGTCTTTAATTAAATTTAATCTATTATACATTTCTTAGTGAGTGGCCCGGCTCTATTAGCCGGGGTTTTTTCTAGGGATGCACGGCATAACCGTAGAGCACGGTAATGCCACGCATTTACATTTCTTAGGTTCTATGTTTTTACAATGCTTGAGAGCAGATGCAGTGTCCTACAGCAGTAGTTGGGCGATGCATTTGCTTATTCCTAGAGCTGACCGTGTACTGCTGCGCGACGAGGATTCCTCGCAGAGACTCATACAGCCAGCAGGTTACTAGTTGAGTATGTACAAAATATTTACAAAGGTTTTTTCTTATATTATCATGGCGGGAAATAGGTATGAGCGTCTTTGCGAATGGGGTTTTCGTAAAGGCCTTCATTTACAGGGTTTTAAATCTCTTCTCAATAGGACAGGAAATAGATATGAGCGTCCTTGCGATTGGACTTTTCGCAAGGGCCTTCATTTACAGACATTTTATATCTAGTTTACATATGCGTGGCTGTGCGGTGACAGTTCCTAGGTAAAAGGTATGAGCGCCTTAGTGATCTGATTATCACAGAGACCTTTATTATAGAACATTTTATATTTAGTTTACATATGAGTAGCTGAGCGGGGATATTTCCTCACAGAGCATTATTCGTTAGCAAGATGAGAGTTGGGTATGAGCGTCTTTGCGATTGGAGTTTTCGCAAAGGCCTTCATTAACAGAACGTTTTATATCTAGTTTACATATGGGGACTTAGCGAGAATATCTCCTCACAGAGCAGTATTCATTAACAGGATGAGAGATGGGTATAAGCGTCTTTGCGGTTGGAGTTTTCGCAAAGACCTTTATTTTGAGACATTTTTATGTATTGATATTTTACAGCTGGTTTACATTTATAATATGTTTACATTTATACTATGTTTGTTTTAATCATATCCACGGGAAGGAGAGTTTTTACGTTCTCGTTCCCTTGCATATTTACAGATTTATTACTCTGTTCTCGATCAATTGGTCCAGACCGGACTGCTGGGTTGAGTTAATATACTCTTTTCTTAGAGAGAAAGCTAATCTAGCAAATTTTTGGAATTTTTTGAACAGTAGTTCGTTTTTAATTAAATTCGAAAGGTCGTTTTTGCATTCTGGGTCGTGAAGGTCCGAATGGCAAATGGAGGAGTATAGAGGACAATCGAAAAGAATGTGGTCTACACCCTCCACAACGTTAGGGCAGTTAGGGCAGAAGGGGCTCGGGGTGTCCCGGGCATTCCTTCTGAATAGTGATTCGTTTATGGAGCCGTAGCCGGTGATCAGGAAGTTAGTCCACATGTCAGGTCTGAAGCACTTGGGCTGAGTCATATCTAATTAGTTTTATAAATCTTCTTGTGTCGTTGCCGGTTTCTGATTCGTTCCAGTGCGCTTGGGCCAGGTTAGCTATTTCCGCGCCTAACCGTCTGTGTTCTGCTTTAATGTTATAGTCATTTGTTGACTCGTGTTGGAAAAATTCGTATTCGCCAACTTTAAAGTAAATATTTTTTCGAATGTGATATTTTGCCGCGGATTGAAGAATTTCGAGGCGCAGGGTTCCGACTCGCACAGAGCTCTAAGAGCATTTGTGGAGACGGTTCTGCATACTTTCATCGAGCAGCGGAGCATTGTTCGGTGAATTTTGTCAAGAAGTGATGTTGTGCGTGAGGAGTCTAATTTTGGTGAGAAAGAGATCGCGGTGGAGCCGTATAAGGCAATGGGGAGAAGGAGGTTCTCCAAGTAGAAGCGAAGGGTGCTGGTGTTAATGCCCCAGTTCTCGCCAGCCGCCGATTTGATGGGGCAGGTAATTGCCATGATTTTCGAATATAGAGTCTCTAGGTGTTGGTGGAATTCTAATTTTCCATCGATAATTACGCCGAGGTATTTGGCCTCGGTTGCATATTTGACTTTGCGTCCATTAACGTAGACTGAGATTTGATTGGGAAATTTTAGCGGGGTGCAGTTTTTCGGGCTGTGATAGATGGCTATTATTTTGGATTCTGAAAGTTCAAGGTCACAGTATTTACATCAATCCTGTATGATGTTAATAGCCTTGTGGGCGGAATTTTCAATTTTATCGCGAGTGTCCGCGCGTATAACCAGTGCTAGGTCATCCGCGTAGGCAGTAGCAAACGTGTCGTCCGATGATTCGAGTGGGGTCAGGTTATGAAGTAATTCATCCATGACCCAGTTCAAAGCCATAGGGCCAATTATAGAGCCCTGCGGAAAGCCTTTCTGCATAAATGAGTCGGAGGACTTGTCCCGAATTTAATCGTCATTTTTCTCTCCTTAAAGTAGGATTTTATTATATTCAAAAGTTTAGACGAGACGTTTGCTTTTTCTAGGCCATTGTATACTGCGTGCCAGGAAAGATTGTCAAAAGCCCCTTTGATATCGAAAAATATGCAATAGGTGTGTTTTTTGTTATGTTTACTAATATTTGTGAGAGTTCTGTATAAGGCATCTTCAGTGGACATATCTTTCCTGAATCCAAACTGATTACTATTTGCCAGGCCGGCCTGCTCATAATCAGTCTGTATTCGATTCAATATGATTCTTTCGAAGGCTTTAGCCAAAATTGGGAGTAATGCAATAGGTCTGTAGGAGTCAATTAATGTTGGGTCTTTGAGCGAGTTTACCAAAAACTAATCAGCGCTTCATTTTGTTAAAAGAATGGTAGGTTTTAAATTTCATTTTAATCGGTGCAAAGATGTGGAAAAAAACGTGGACGAAAAAAACGATAATATTCATCCATCCATCCCCACGCACTTCCAAAAAAATGGCACTTTTTGGCCTCTCGACGAGACCCCAGGTAATTTTTGGCAAAATCGTCACGTGCTAAAATTCAACCTAATTGAATACTACAATTTGTGACCTTAATTGAGTCCATGGGTTCCGTAGTCTTTACCTGAGGACCCTTTGAATTCCCGCTTGGCGCGCGACCGATTACAATACTTTACCCATGCTTCGCATTGGATAAAGTAAAAATTAATCGTGAAAGATGAACTTAAAGATGTTTGGGCAATAGTATTTGCTTTAATGAAATCCAATTGAGTATTCTCTCACTCTATAACGAGTGGATATCGTTTTGGTCCGAATGAAAAAGGCCATTCCAATAATAATACCAATTAATCTCTAATAGTCTGAAACAGGATTGAACTTGTATTTGGTCTCCTTACAATACACCTTAGTTCTAAAGAAAAAGAGATCATTCTATACGCACTCTTTGTAGTTATTTTCATCCATCAGATTCTAATGAAAGAATTGCTCAACCGCATTTCAAATGATAAAAAAGTCAAGACTCGGTACACTAGAGCTGCCCTGGTAATAATTAATAAACTGAGATTTTTTGTTTTGTGGCTATACTACATATAACATCCTCTTAAAATCTCAATAGAATAATTCAAAAAATAATATTTTCTGCCTTTTGAACCAGATATTGCAAAATCTAATCAGTATATACTATGTATTGATACAAAAGAACTTTTTGACTTTCCGTTCATGGGTTATCGTGTGTATCGAAATTCAGACACACAATGAGAAAAATATCATAGTTGAAAAATATTTTTCTCTTCGTTTCAGATATTTTAAAGCACAATGGGAAAATATTTATTTTTATGCGTGATTTAATTCATTTAATTTGCATTAGCCTTCTAAGAGCGCGTTAGTCAGTTTTCAACTATGAAAAGAATTGAAACATCACCAGAAGAAGCTGAAGTGAATATATATTATCCGCTCTATTTAAATATCAATTGATAAAAAATCTAATGTTAAATTTGAAAAAAATAACGAAAAATTCTATGATGCGGTTATCGATAAATTTTGCAAAAAGGAGCGAAGAATAAAATAAAATTTAAAAAATGAAGGTCTATTTTTTGGACAGCATCCCCTGGTTGAAAAGTCACCGCCCGGCACTGATTTATATATATTAGGGTGGTCCTTATTTTGGTTATTTTTCAGCTCAGAACTCATATGGTTCGAAATAAATAAAAAAAATATCTTCCAAGTTTCAAGTCCCTATCTCAATTTTAACCCGTGCCTCAGAGCGATGCAAGTTTTCCATCTTAAATAACATGGGGTTTTTGGCATTGAACGATCAATTTTTTATTCGGGCCAAAGCAATGGTTTAAAAATTTTGAAACTCTGAAGATTTTATCCTTATAATAGTAGCTACCCTTCAGAATTTTTACAGATTTGTAGCTATTATAATTTTGGAGTCTATAACTTACTAACACTAAGATATGGCAGTATTTTATCTAGCTGTAACTCCAAAATTATAATAACTAAAAATCTGAAAAAACTCTGAAGGATAGCTACTATTATAAGGGTAAAGTTTACAGAGATTCAAATTTTTAGAAATGTTACTTTGGCCGGAATAAAAAATTGATCGTTTAATGCCAAAAACCCCATGTTATTTAGATGGGAAACTTGCATCGCTCTGAGGCACGGATTAAAATTGAGATAGGGACTTGAAACTTGGGGGATATTTTTTTTTATTTATTTCGAACCATATGAGCCTCTGCCAGCGTAAAAATTCGAAAATACCTAAAATAAGGGGCACCCTAATATATATACACTGTGGTGCAAAAAAAGTGGAACACTTAGATTGATTCGGTGATTCGGTGTCAAAAGAGGGCCTGTCGCTGGTCTCCTTGACATCAACCCTAATTCCCGGAGACGTCTTCTGATAGTCCAAACACTTAGGTTGACTTGTCGAGTTTGTAGAAGGCGCTGTTGAATTTGAGCTGCTGTACAATGCCGATCCCTCAATACCTCCAATAGTATGAATCGGTCATCTCTCTCATTTGAAGCTCTAATTCGACCAGATCCCGGTCTCCTGGCATAAGAGTTTGTTTCTCTATATCGTTTTACAGCTCTGTGGATACTTCCAACCGATGCTTTAAGTCGTTGAGCGACATACCGATACGATCTTCCATCATTTATTAGAGCTACAGCTTGAGCTACTTCCTCGGTCTTTAGAGGCATTATGCTTGGACAATATTTCAAATGAAATGAAATTAAAAGATGAGATATTCAAATCGAACTGATAAACATTAAAATATTCAATTTAATTCGATATTAGACGATAATCATTTAATACAATTCAATAAAGGGATCAGATTTCAAACCTGAAAATTTATGATAGTTTAAGTAAATTTAATTTTAAACGGTTTAAATTAAAGTAATAAATTATTTTCACTCTAAAAATGTTTAAAAATATGTGTACAATCACAGAATGTATTAAAAGTTTAAATAAAATGTGTTTTTTTTTCTGAAAATTATTTGAAAAAACCAAATTTTTCTAAGTGTTCCAGTTTTTTGTATCACAGTGTATATACCGGGTGAGTTTTTTTATCTTGAGACATTCTTATAACTCAAAAATAGTACATTAAATGAAAAAAATTTTCAAATAAAAGTTTATTTATATCAAGGGAGAAACTAAACTAAGCTCTTGTTTGTCGACCTAGAACAAGCTTTCAACGGTATTTCGAGGTCAAGTTCTGTTTTTTAAATGGAAATCTATATGTTTCTGTACATATTCTGAATCTACAAAAAAAACTGAACAACTTTCATAAGAACTAATTTTTATACGACATCAAATAATCAAAAATATTAAATCAATTAGATCTCAAAAAAATTCTAATAATTATTTTTAACAATTAATCAACTTAATTATCAAACAATAACGATCAAATATTTAATTATTAAATAAATAATTGAATAATAATTAAGAGTTGAATAATTTTTCGAAACTGTTCTGTGACATTCTAGAGTGTATCCCGTCTTCTGGATGAATTCCAGTTTATTTTTTTAAATTTTTTTAAAGAGATTTACAACAAGAAAGAATGAAGCTTGTAAGGGTGTATTCCTATCAGGAAAATGCTCGGGATCCATTTCAATGACACCCCCTAACACTTCCACATTCACCACATAAATTGAGACCATTTCAATTTTTCTTTTAACAAAAAAAAATGCTCCATTTTTATTATGATAATACAATATAACTATCTACTCGATTGACACGAGAAATAAACTTTTTAAACTCAAGAATTTTAAGTAGTGCTATTAAGTAGAAAATAATCTCTTTAACTCTGAGTATAACGAAGTTTTAAGATGATTATAAATACTTTTTTTCATTGTTATTACTTTTTGATTTAATAATTAAATATTTGATCATTATTATTTGATAATTAAGTTGAATGGTTGTTAAAAATAATTATTAGTATTTTTTTAAGATCTAATTGATTTAATATTTTTGATTATTTGATGTACTATAAAAAATAATTCTTATAAAAGCTGTTCAGTTTTTGTTGTAGATTATGAATATGTACAGAAACATATAGGTTTTAAAAAACAGAACTTGACCTTAAAATACCCTTGAAAGCTTGTTCTAGGTCGACAAACAATAGCATAGTTTAGTTTCCCCCTGATATAAATAAACTTTTATTTGAAACTTTTTTCCATATAATGCATTGTTTTTGAGTTATAAGACTGTCTCAAGATAAAAAAAACTCACCCGGTGTATTTTAATTCATGTTTGGAAATGTCTGAAATTTTTATTTTTTATACATAATTTATTATTTATCTGTATGATGGATGACTGAATTAAAATACTCAAGTTAACTGGATAATCTTGTAGAAAGCTCGTTTTTGTATCGAAATGGCTATAATTTATAACACTGATTAGATCGAGGACTTTTTAGGTCAAAACCTTTGGATGAAAAATGTATAAATAAATTCAATCATTTTATTTAAGGATAATGAATTGTTTCTAATAAGTGGATATTTGGCATACAAATTTATATTAACAAATTGCACTTTTTCTAAGTTTCAGCTTTCTGGGTCAAACTGTTCGCTGACAACAAAATCACTATTATTTACGGAAATCGAATCTAATTTTGTTATTAATGTAGTTCTTTCACAAATGCAAAAATTCAAGAAGTTTTTGAAACTTGGAATATAAGTCATTAAAAGGATAATACATATACTGTTTAAATTTGAAGACGATTTACCACACCAAACATGAAATAATTGCAATTAAAAATGACATTTTTAACATAGGATAGTTAGGGAAAGGGTGGGGATGTGATCATTATTTTATTTTTTTCACTGAAGGACTTTCACCATCTTGATGAAAAACCAATATTTGTTAGAATAATATATTCGGAGTAACTAAAAAAAAAATTGAAATTATTTACCACGTATTTTTGATAAAAAACAAAAAAAACCTATTTGGACGATTATTTTTAGTGGAGGGGATATAAGCACAATGGCTTGGAAACGATCTGGCAAGTATGTGTGTATCTATATAGAGATTTCGTAGTGTGAGTGGACAGTCAGGTTAAAAGAAATACCCTAAAATTTTAGTTCCTTTCATATTTCTATAGTGGTTAAGAGGCTAAAACTTTTTGTGTGGATTGTCGCGAAAGAATCTCCTTAAACATTTTGAGTTGAATCGTTTGTACAAATGAATTAAAATTAAATATGCTCGTAACTAAACTAAAATTCTTATTTAAAACTAGCTTCTCTGTTTCTATTCACAATCGATATGCCGAAGCTACTATTTTATTGTATAAAATTTTTTTATGTCATTTCTTTTTTATTATATAATATGCAACAACTTGACATATTATAATTTAATTTGGTACATTTTTGAAATTCAGTCGTCGCTCTGCACGTACTCTCGCTGTGTGCGTCGCAGAAGATATATGAATAAAAGAAAAATAGATATGGGTTTTTATTAAAATACACAATTGTATGTTTAATATCATGCCACTTTAATATATATAATTTTATTACGCTTTTGAGAAAATGAAATCTGCCCTTTCTAATCCAGATATGACATTAAATCTACGCCTAGTTAAATATTAATTTTTTTCATTAAAAGACTTAATTTTTCGATGGCTAAGTTGGTTTTCAATGGAATAATTTTGACTTGAACTATCTAGATCAGGCATCCCCAATCTATGAACCGCAGGACATAACATCTGACCTGCGACCTCAGAAGTATTTTTTCAAACTTTTTTCACAGATTATTATAAATTATTTTGTAATTTACAAAATAACTATTTTATTTATATATTTTTTTTAAACTTTATTTACAAACTAAAAAATATTACAATTAATGTGTATGCGAACACTTAATAGCATGGATAACTTAATTTTCCTTCACCCCTTCAAAAAAGAAAAAAAGACTTTTTTTGGTTATTTTTTAATAACCTATTCAAAAATCAAATAAACTACAACGCATCGTTGCTAGACTTTATCCATCCAAAGTCATTTGAAATATTAATAAGTTTATTCCTTTATTATTAATCAGATATCATTGGCTATTTGAAGTCCATGTTAACTTAAAATCAAAAATAACGATCGATTCTTATCTAATACCAGAGAAATAACCTTATTGCATTCCATTTTTGGTATTTTGACCATGAGCTATATTAATCCGATCAAATTAATAAATTTTAAAGAATTTAAAAAGTACTGTAAGGTATTATTTTTTTAATTTATTTATTGTCACCGGGAACAAAGCCCATTTAGATAGCACATCAGTAAAGTGTTAGTAGGGTTAGTGAGGGAGCTGAGTTTTAGTCTGTAGAAATTTTATATGCTAGCTAGGATCGAACCCCCGCCTCCAGCTTGAACATTGTCATCAACGATGCTGAAGCGGGGCCAAGGCGTTAGCCAGTCGGCCAACCCAAATCTCCTACTATAAGGTAAAGTACTTTAAAATATAATTTTACTAAAAATCTTTATATAACCTTTTTTGTGGTCCTTGTGGTACTTAATTAGAATATTAAATTTCATCTTTTATAGTGTATCTTAGTTTTGGCACTTTTAGTATCTACTACATAAAATAAATAAAGTTGTTCCGAAGTAAGAATTATAAAAATATACATCAAGGACTGTAGTAGTTAAAATATGCAAAAGATCTTTCGAATTTCATGTTTTAACCAAGCAGTAAGTAAGAAGGGTTAATTTGAGAATTCCACGCGTGCCTGTATTTAGGCAACTAATTCAGCATAGAAGATTCGAAGCTGCGTAGAAGCTAGGCGAGTCCAATCTTTTCGAGAATGTTTCCGAGCTTTGTAAACAAGTTATGTGTGAAACTCATTTCAATATTCAATTTCAATAGTCTAGCCGCCCGACCAGCATTTATAGTTTATTTTGAGGTAAAGTTGAATCATTGCTCAAAAGTCCAATATGTGTGATACATTTCAGCTTTCTATATGCTGTACACTTGGATTTTCTGAATTTTTAAACTGAAAGTTGTTAAGCTACTAAGCCCAAAATCGAATTGGTTAAGGAACCTCACAAATTTTGACACCAAACAAAACTTTATACGAGTATCTGTACTTGAATTATCGTGGGTATTTTAATCCAGAAATACAGTCAGATAAAAAAGACATTCCTAAGCATGAAGAAAAAGCTAAAAATTAGCGAATTAAATACTTTGGTTGCCCAGAGTGTTGTGATCTTCAAATGAGTTTAGTAAATAAAATTTGAAATTATTATTGATTTATTTCAAAGAGAATTTTCTTTAAAACATTTATCTACTGGTATTTATAATTTAGTCTGTATTTGAGTCTAGTGAAATAATTGACTATTACTTTACTCTCTATATCTGAAGTGACTCATTCTATCCCAAGCGAAAGAGTCTTTCTAGAATAATATAAATTATAAGAATATTTCTATTCGACTAAAACTTGTCTGGACTTGTCATTTTGATCCTCGTAGCTTATCCAACATCAATACATAGATATATTTATAAAAGGGGTCTTTTTAGAAAAATAAATTCCCAATTCCTTTTTTTGATCACAATTAAATAATCGGTTTCCGTGCACAGTCATCAGGTAAAACAATTCATATTTTTCTCTTCGAACTTTCAGTAGAATTGAAATCCAGATATACAGACAGGCAGAAAAATAATGTTTAAAAATTTCTCCATCATTCAGACATTTTTAAAAAGGAACAAGTAACTAAACTACAACGGATTGTTGCTAAACTTTATCCAAAGTCATTTGAAATATTAATATCTTTTTTCTTTTATTATTAATCAGATATCACGTGCTATTTGTTCATTTAATTTTTTTAAGTAAAAAATTGATGGCCAAAAAATATGGGAAATGAAAATGTGTTTTCGGGCAGTTTTATTTAAGCCACTCTGTGTATTCAAGAAGGAGGAACTTCAGCTTTGTAAAGTGTGTGGGCATGAATAATGTGTCGACCTTAAGGTGGTTCGGGACTGTTTATCATTTTTATAAGAAAATTCTCAAATTTTTACCATCGAATCATTGATGTATTAAATATTTATTCCCGAAATTTGAAGTTGATCGTCTGTCCCATTACCGAGAAATAAATTATTGAAAATTGTCTCTATTAACATGGAAGTAAATGGACCGAGCTTTTAAAAGGGCTATAACTTCTATACAAATTATACCATTTTCAACAAATTTATACAGATCAATAATTATACTTTTATGAATCAAATGATACAATAGATTTGACCGTCTAGTTAATTAGTTATTTATAAATGTAAAAAAATAAAAAGTTAATTCCAGCCAACAGAATATAACAAAAGCACTAGTGTAGAATTCCAACTCTATTTCTTGAAATCGTTTTCGTGTTACATAAATGTTTTTATAATGACAATTTAATTCATACACTAAAAGTCCCATAAGCAACGGTGTTTTTGTCACTATGACAGCGAAAAAAGTTTACCCTAACTTTTCCAGCGACAAAACTGAACCTAGCTTTATTTTTTCAATTATGTTTTATTTATTAATTGGTTTTTTAATTTTAAAACCCACTAATAGGTTAAAGCAAATATTATTATATTATATTAAAATTAGAAATTTTTTGTTTGTTTTTAATTAACAGGTGTTTAAATCATAACAAAACAGGTGTGTTTACAAATAAAGTGGTTCAAGTGGCTTTTTTTATATAGCTTGGAAACAAATCTTATTTAATTTTATGTTTTTATTTCAGATCCTATACGATTATATTTTTTATTTTTATTTTCCTATTTATTTTTTTATCAAGTTGTTTATAAGAATTGTATTTTTAAAAATTGTACTTTTCCTCTAAATTAAATAAACTAATTTATGTCTTAACTTTGTTAATTTTGTGATTTACGTATTGATTCATTAAATTGTCTTACCGAATTACACTCAAGCTTTTTTTGGGTCGAAGTAAACTTGATATTTTATAATTCGAGTTTTGTTGCCTTTGAGCAATTTAACTCAAAAACTACCAGAAAAATTACTCGTCCTACGGACTCGTAATTTTTTTCACAGGTAGTTTTTTTCGTTTAGTTGCCAGGCAACAAAATTCTCATTAAAATGTCAAGTTTACTTCGGCAAAAAAAAGCTCTCGTGTAATTATAAGTGAAAAAAATTATCTCAATATTCTTATTATTAATATTATCAAAACAAAGATTTTTATAATTAAGTAATGTAGAGGGATTCAGCCAATGGGTAGCCTCTGCTGAGTAAAAACTCCAATTATGGAAAACGTTTCGGCTTTAATTCAATAATGTCATCATTAGTTCCTAAGAAGATTTTTATTGGAAATTAACCTCATTATTAACAATTTTTTTTATTAAAAAATTTAGTAGGCGGACGTTGTCAGTCTACAGTTAGATAAGGTGTCCCGAACTCCCTTAAAAGAAAGAACTCCCTTAAAATAAAGTCAAGTTTCTTTGAGGAATGATAGCATTAGCAGTATCGTCTTGACTAATAACTACATATTATTAATAATATAATTAATAATAATTTATTTTCACAAAGAGGAACAAAGAGGTTGTCTTCTGCTTGATGACAAATGATAGATTTATATATGATCATAATTATATTAAAAGATTTTTTAATAAATATATACTCATATGATGGGATGGAAAAAAGATGACAGAATAGAACTCAAGGACTTCTCTTTGATAAGAAATAATAATAATATTAAATACATTTTGAAATGAGAAAAAAGAAATAAGATTTCTTTTCTTTGAAAATTTATCTGGATTTTTTCTTTTTTACTTTTATTAAATAAAAAACATATTATTAAATTATTGGTAGAAATAAATAAAAAAAAATGATAATTTAGAAATTTACATTTTAGACTGCTTCGTGATTTTTACTTGCAATTTTTACTTGCCTCTAAAATAATGAAGAAAGTTTTCAAATTATTATTGCAGAACGCGCTCAAATCATACACTCTGTTTTTATATAAATACTTGTAATGCAATTTAAATTGTATTAATTTAATATTGATGCACACATTACGATTGTGTAGTGCTTCGTTTTTGATTGCATAGCTATCAATAATCTGAATATAAAAACAGATTAATTAAAACCCGACGAAAGCTATTAATTTAGAAACAAGACTATTTCCTCACTAGCAGTACAGGATTTGACCTCGATCCCTTCCTTTGATCTTTTGTGTCGTGAAAAAAGCTTTAACTTAGAGTCTGATAAAGAATCAAAAATATTATAGAAGGCGGCTTTTAAAGAAATGGCAAGAAAGATTGATCAGAGCGGGAGAAGGTAGATGGATGTGGTCGTTGATTCCAAAGATTGATTCCTGGATCACCAGGAATTGGATTAGCATATTACGCAGGCACTTAGTGAGCATAGTAACTTTTTTTTAATGAAATTGATTATAGAAGGGGTTACACCAAAAAGGTACATCCCCTAAAGGCCTGGGTTGGCTTCTCCATCGTGAAAAGAAGAAGAATAATGGATTAGGGATACCTCAAAAATATTCACAAAACAAATGAAGATTAATCCATCTGATGCAAAGCAATAAAAACTCCTGAACTTAGACTATTCTCTGGTAGCAAATTCTCAGAAATCGATCTGTAGTTGTAAATAACATAGGAGGAGTAAAGCTGAAAAAAAAACAAATCTGATAGAGGTCATATTAAGTGAGTTCGGGACTGCTTATCTATCTGGTTGATCTTCGAAAAAATCTTTTGTATTTCTGCAGAGTGACAACGTCTGACTATTAAATTTTTTAATAAAGAAATTGTTAATAATGAGGTTAATTTCAAATAAAAATCTTTGATTTGATTATATTAATAAAAAGAATATTGAGATAATTTTTTTCTCGTAATAAAAACATTTATTTAATACAAAAACCATTTCAAGAAATAGAGTTGGAATTCTAACTAACTAGTGTTTTGTTATATTCTGTTGGCCGCAAATAACTTTTTATTTTTGTCGTTTTATAAATAACTTAAAATGGTAACAACCCATTTTCGTACATTGTTGAACAAAGAATCAAGTTTAGAGGTATGTTTTTTTTATGCATAGTAGAGTTAAAAAATCTTAAATCTGAACTTTTTCAAAATTTATTAATTAAATAACTTAAAAATAGGAAAGAGATTAACCAGTCAAGTCAAATATAGAATAGATTTCGTAAAAATTAGTTTATTTTTCATATTTAAAGAGAAGCTGGCTTAAGCCGGGATTATCTAAAGTCATTCGTGGTATATGAGCTTTAAGGCCCAGTTCTGAATATAGTCAGGGGAATGAGATTAGCCAGGGTCCAAACACCCTCATATAACAAAATAGAACATTATGATTGGCGATGTACCGTAGAAGGGATAGAAAACGGAGAATAGTATGAAATGCATAAAAGGACCAACACGGAGAAATAGAGGGACTTCTTCTTTTACTCTCTCTACATTATACCTCTATTATTTTATCCAGCTCTTACCTTACATCTCTATATTATACACTCTCTCTATTACTCGATCTCACGAGTATATTTCTTCTTCCTGGAGTCGTTTTTGCGGGCATTTTCATTCATCCACTTGCGAGCCCCTCCATTGGCACTTCTATCATTAGAACGATAGCTAATTGGATAGCACGGACAAGAATACCTGTCCGGCTCTCGTGAAGACACCACGGAAGCTGATCAAAAAGGCGAGACTCCAGGCCCGTTACACACTCTTCGACGTGGCAGTCTACGGAACCTGAGCTAGAGGTGGCCACGGCACAGCTAATGCTGTTTGAATTACTTTGAACCGAGCAGCACATCTCAAGAGCAAACGTAATTAATCCTACTTTCTTCGAACGATCTCCGTTCACACATTAAAGACATCCAATCAATTAATTCTTTCTGACTGTTAAATTCACCAAGGACCTCAATAAATCATATATTATACATTGAATTCTTGATTATCTTTCACTGTTAAGAAAATTCTCCCCATTCTCCTTTGCAGCTAGAATTTATTTAAGTATTTTTATTTTATTTTTGCCTATTTAGAATTATTTTTTTTATTTTTTTTAAATTCATTGCATCAGATTAACTTCAATAACGTAGAATTTGAACATAAGAGTAAATTCAGTAGTTTATCAAACTAGTACAACGAGATACACTGAGTTACACCACCACCTCCACGTCTATAAAGGTTAGTATTCTCACACTCAGGAATATTCCCCTTAAACGTCCCCTTACCAAACTAATTTCCTTACCCCTCCAACCACATACCCTCCATAACCCCATTGCATGGTGAAGGTGCTGCTGGGATTTGAAAATCTAAGCCATCCTATCCCACAGATATCCCTAAATTCAAAATCCCACATTAAAAATATTCTGAGAAGTGAGAATACCAGGCTTAGTAAGGCTGCAACCGAACGCGATACCTGTCTCGTTGTACTAAAATTGAACAAAAAAATATAGTATATTGCCCCGTACCGTTAATTTATTTTTTTTTCATATTTTTTTTATTTATTTAAATTCTCTTAACAGTGGGATATCAAAGGTTAATTGAATAATCCCGGCTTCAACACTTCTATTTTTGAAATTTTCTGAGAATTTATTTGGCGAACTGTTTACTTTCTTTTCTATAAAATTAATACATTTTATAAATAAACAATAGCAACTTCTAATATTTGATTCTTTCTTTTACAAATAAACACCGAGAATGGACGGCACACAACAGAGTCTGGACGAACGCAGGGCGATTTATGCAGGCAACCAACAAACAACAGTTGAATTATCCAACACGCCGATCGATCCTGATGATATAGCATTAGACTCAGGGACCTGTATGTCCACTCCTACACCGGCGGAAATGGAAGAATCGACACTTCCAGCCATGCTACGAGATACCAGGGAATTTGCAAATGCGCTTGACGATGAACATCAAATCGCAAGTACACATACCCCCTCCACCCACACCCTTCGATACTAATAGCATGCTCCAACAAATAATGTTGCAAATGAGAGAAATGACAAGTGAGTCACAGGCTAATATAATAGAATCAATAGATAGAAAAATAGATAACAAATTAGAAGAACAAAAAAATGAAATAAAGGCTAATTTTAATAAAACAGAGGCGAATTTTAATGAAACAAAAGCTAATTTTAGTAAAATAGATAGCAAGATAGATGAACAAAAAAGTGAAACAAATGCTAATTTTAATAGAATAGATAACAAAATAGAGGCCATGAGGGATGAATTTAATAGTAATATAAATAATTCCATAGCCAAAGTCAATGAAAATTTAACAATAATAGGTAATAAAATAGAGTCACATGATGCAACAATACAACAATCGCCACCCTTGGAAAATAAAATAGAAAACCTCTCATATGTGATAGCGGGGATAGAGATAGAAGCAGTAATTTTCACACAACCCACAGTAGAAACTAATAAACCAGTAATTTGCAAACAAACAATAGAGTCACATGATACAACAATACAACAATCGCCACCCTTCGAAATCAAGTTAGCAACAATTAGAAACCATTTTTGAGCCCACACTTCCTTTAGAAATTGCCCCAGAATTTACTTCAGCCCCTTTTAATCAAATTAATATAGACCCCATTATAGAACCCTCCATAGAATTAAGAACAATAACTTGTATACCCGCCATAGAAATTCACACACCCATAATTTGCCAACAAATAATTGAAATTGCGCCCCCACCACCTTTAATAAAAATTGATATAAGTCCCCCAAACAAATTCATTCCACTAGTAAAAATTTTAATTGGTTTGCATATAAAGTATAAAAATTATTTTACATTTTCGATTTTCAAAATATCAGCAATCAATTTCATTATCTTTGACGTAGTTCAAAATGAACTGCATCATTGCCAGCGAGCACTAGAAAGAACTTTATACGCCTCGCGGGGGATCAATCGATAAAAATGATAAGAAAAACATTTTTCATTGACCTATAAGAAACCTTCGAAAATTGCCTTTACATTGAAACTCTTCGAAAAACGAAAATGCTTATAAGCAAACCATTATTTTTATTTAGTTAAATTCCCATATAGCCCAGTTAATTCATATTTCTCATTTGTTGTTTGTTGTTGCAAAATTTAAACAAATAATAATCTAGTAAAAATAGTACATTTCATTATCTTTTAAAATCCATATTTAAATAATTTTTGATAATTATTTAATTCAATTTCTTGTAATCATGAATCATCACACTATTATTTCTTTCGTCTAATTTAAAATAAATATTCTAATATAACTATTTATATTAGCAGAACAATTTCACATAGGTCCCCATTTAAAATTTTTAATCCACATTTCTATCATCATTTTGTATTTCCATTTTTTTATATAGCAGACCTCTTTTGTCGTTTAACTTCAGTAAATTCAGTAGATTTAATAATTCAATAATTTTTGGAAATAGTATTCATTTTTTATTTTTTATAATTTTATCATTTGGTATCAACATAACTCATTTATCACGATTAGACTCATATAAAATTCTATCCTCATTTGTCACAATAGACAAAATTCATTTTTAAATAATTTTTCATTCTAGATAAACCCGATTCAATCCTCTCTAGTCGAACTTTCTTTGTAATTTTAAAATTTAAATTTAAATTAAATTCTAACCTGTGTTTGTATCAATAGATTCAATCAATATTAATTTCTTTCCACCCTCACTATGTTTCGGTTCATTTAAATAAAATTTTCTAGTATTAATGTAAATTTTTCAATTGCTTCACTTGTTAATTTTATAATAAACATTCTATTGGATTCAGCTTTCCTTCTCAATATTATATCAATGTTGGAACATGCAAAACTAAAAATATAATTTTCTCCCTTTAGCCCCTGAATAAGCCCCTTGCAATTAAAAATTAAAACATTTAAAAGCGGTAACCAACAAGCGTATTTGCAAACAGTATCTCACATGAGCGAATTAATTATTGTTACGATTAACATAAATTCTTGAAAATAAATTTTTATAGTATGTCGAATGGTCCGTCACAGAGATGGGAACTCGTGCATCCATATAGAAGAGATGAACACGATCCCAATATGCGGATAGACATGAAAAAGGAAATGTGAAATCAGGAATCGATGTATCAGTGTTGGATAATTGAACTTAACAGCGAGATATAATAACAAATTGCTTGTGACCCCTGCGTTTCGATGGATTAGTTGTGGTCTCACGGGGTAAATAGCCTGGGCTAATAATTTGAAAAGAAATTTTTTCAGTTTATTAATAATTTAAAAAAAAAAAATTTTTTTAGTTTAAAAAAATTTTTTTTTGAAGGGAAGCGGTGTCATAAAATGGTAACAACCCATTTTCGCACATTGTTAAACAAAGAATCGAATTTAGAAGTATGTTTTTTTTATGCATAGTAGAGTTAAAAAATCTTAAATCTGAACTTTTTCAAAATTTATTAATTAAATAACTTAAAAATAGGAAAGAGATTAACCAGTCAAGTCAAATATAGAATAGATTTCGTAAAAATTAGTTTATTTTTCATATTTAAAGAGAAGCTGGCTTAAGCCGGGATTATCTAAAGTCATTCGTGGTATATGAGCTTTAAGGCCCAGTTCTGAATATAGTCAGGGGAATGAGATTAGCCAGGGTCCAAACACCCTCATTTAACAAAATAGAACATTATGATTGGCGATGTACCGTAGAAGGGATAGAAAACGGAGAATAGTATGAAATGCATAAAAGGACCAACACGGAGAAATAGAGGCGACTTCTTCTTTTACTCTCTCTACATTATACCTCTATTATTTTATCCAGCTCTTACCTTACATCTCTATATTATACACTCTCTCTATTACTCGATCTCACGAGTATATTTCTTCTTCCTGGAGTCGTTTTTGCGGGCATTTTCATTCATCCACTTGCGAGCCCCTCCATTGGCACTTCTATCATTAGAACGATAGCTAATTGGATAGCACGGACAAGAATACCTGTCCGGCTCTCGTGAAGACACCACGGAAGCTGATCAAAAAGGCGAGACTCCAGGCCCGTTACACACTCTTCGACGTGGCAGTCTACGGAACCTGAGCTAGAGGTGGCCACGGCACAGCTAATGCTGTTTGAATTACTTTGAACCGAGCAGCACATCTCAAGAGCAAACGTAATTAATCCTACTTTCTTCGAACGATCTCCGTTCACACATTAAAGACATCCAATCAATTAATTCTTTCTGACTGTTAAATTCACCAAGGACCTCAATAAATCATATATTATACATTGAATTCTTGATTATCTTTCACTGTTAAGAAAATTCTCCCCATTCTCCTTTGCAGCTAGAATTTATTTAAGTATTTTTATTTTATTTTTGCCTATTTAGAATTATTTTTTTTATTTTTTTTTAAATTCATTGCATCAGATTAACTTCAGTAACGTAGAATTTGAACATAAGAGTAAATTCAGTAGTTTATCAAACTAGTACAACGAGATACACTGAGTTACACCACCACCTCCACGTCTATAAAGGTTAGTATTCTCACACTCAGGAATATTCCCCTTAAACGTCCCCTTACCAAACTAATTTCCTTACCCCTCCAACCACATACCCTCCCTAACCCCATTGCATGGTGGAGGTTTCGCTGGGATTACATGCCACTCCGACCACCAACCCTCCCTGACCCCATTTTACCCCTGGACCCCACCCCCACGAACCACACCCTCAACCCCAACCCCTGACCCTACACCACCACCACGCTCTGGACCTCACCCCGTGTCCTCCACCCCGCCCCACACTACCATACCACCCCGTGCTTACCCCCGCACCCCCACCCGTGACTCTGGATCGTCACCTGAACAACCCGCCCTCTAATTTCCTTACCCCTCCAACCACCTACCCTCCCTAACCCCATTGCATGGTGAAGGTGCTGCTGGGATTTGAAAATCTAAGCCATCCTATCCCACAGATATCCCTAAATTCAAAATCCCACATTAAAAATATTCTGAGAAGTGAGAATACCAGGCTTAGTAAGGCTGCAACCGAACGCGATACCTGTCTCGTTGTACTAAAATTGAACAAAAAATATAGTATATTGCCCCGTACCGTTAATTTATCTTTTTTCATATTTTTTTTATTTATTTAAATTCTCTTAACAGTGGGATATCAAAGGTTAATTGAATAATCCCGGCTTCAACACTTCTATTTTTGAAATTTTCTGAGAATTTATTTGGCGAACTGTTTACTTTCTTTTCTATAAAATTAATACATTTTATAAATAAACAATAGCAACTTCTAATATTTGATTCTTTCTTTTACAAATAAACACCGAGAATGGACGGCACACAACAGAGTCTGGACGAACGCAGGGCGATTTATGCAGGCAACCAACAAACAACAGTTGAATTATCCAACACGCCGATCGATCCTGATGATATAGCATTAGACTCAGGGACCTGTATGTCCACTCCTACACCGGCGGAAATGGAAGAATCGACACTTCCAGCCATGCTACGAGATACCAGGGAATTTGCAAATGCGCTTGACGATGAACATCAAATCGCAAGTACACATACCCCCCCTCCACCCACACCCTTCGATACTAATAGCATGCTCCAACAAATAATGTTGCAAATGAGAGAAATGACAAGTGAGTCACAGGCTAATATAATAGAATCAATAGATAGAAAAATAGATAACAAATTAGAAGAACAAAAAAATGAAATAAAGGCTAATTTTAATAAAACAGAGGCGAATTTTAATGAAACAAAGCTAATTTTAGTAAAATAGATAGCAAGATAGATGAACAAAAAAGTGAAACAAATGCTAATTTTAATAGAATAGATAACAAAATAGAGGCCATGAGGGATGAATTTAATAGTAATATAAATAATTCCATAGCCAAAGTCAATGAAAATTTAACAATAATAGGTAATAAAATAGAGTCACATGATGCAACAATACCACAATCGCCACCCTTGGAAAATAAAATAGAAAACCTCTCATATGTGATAGCGGGGATAGAGATAGAAGCAGTAATTTTCACACAACCCACAGTAGAAACTCATAAACCAGTAATTTGCAAACAAACAATAGAGTCACATGATGCAACAATACAACAATCGCCACCCTTAGAAATCAAGTTAGCAACAATTGAAACCATCTTTGAGCCCCCTCTTTTAGAAACGACCCTCGAATTTACTTCAGCCCCTTGTAATCAAATTAATATAGTCCCCATTATAGAACCCTCCATAGAATTAAAAACAATAACTTGTATACCCGCCATAGAAATGCACACACCCATAATTTGCCAACAAATAATTGAAATTCCGCCCCCACAACCTTTAATAAAAATTAATATAAGTCCCCCAAACAAATTCATTCCACTAGTAAAAATTTTAATTGGTTTGCATATAAAATATAAAAATTATTTCACAACATTTTCGATTTTCAAACTATCAACAATAAATTTCATTATAAATCATATCCGTGACGTGATTCAGAATGAATTGCATCATTGCCAGCGAGCACTAGAAAGAACTTTATACGCCTCGCGGGGGATCAACCGATAAAAATGATAAGAAAACCATTTTTGATTGACCTATACGAAACCTTCGAAAATTGCTTTTACATTGAAATTCTTCGAAAAACGAAAATGCCTACAAGCAAACCATTTTTTTATTTAGTTAAATTCCCATATAGCCCGTCAATTCAGATTTCTCATTTGTTGTTTGTTGTTGCAAAATTTAAGTAAATAATAATTTAGTAAAAATAGTACATTTCATTATCTTTTAAAATCCATATTTAAATAATTTTTAATGATTATTTAATTCAAATTCTAGTAATCATGAATCATCACACTATTATTTCTTTCGTCTAATTTAATATAAATATTCTAATATAACTATTTATATTAACAGAACAATTTCAAATAGGTCCCCATTTAAAATTTTTAATCCACATTTCTATCATCATTTTGTATTTCCATTTTTTTTATATAGCAGACCTCTTTTGTCATTTAACTTCAGTAAATTCAGTAGATTTAATAATTCAATAATTTTTGGAAATAGTCTTCATTTTTTATTTTTTATAATTTTATCATTTGGCGTCAACACAACTCATTTATCACGATGAGACTCATATAAAATTCTATCCTCATTTGTTACAATAGACAAAATTCATTTTTAAATAATTTTTCATTCTAGATAAACCCGATTCAATCCTCTCTAGTCAACTTTCTTAGTAATTTTAAAATTTAAATTTAAATTAAATTCTAACCTGTGTTTGTATCAATAGAATCAGTCAATATTAATTTCTTTCCACCCTCACTATTTTTCTGTTCATTTAAATAAAATTTCCTAGTATTAATGTAAATTTTTCAATTGCTTCACTTGTTAATTTTATAATAAACATTCTATTGGATTCAGCTTTCCTTCTCAATATTATATCAATGTTGGAACATGCAAAACTAAAAATATAATTTTCTCCCTTTAGCCCCTGAATAAGCCCCTTGCAATTAAAAAATTAAAACATTTAAAAGCGGTAACCAACAAGCGTATTTGCAAACAGTATCTCACATGAGCGAATTAATTATTGTTACGATTAACATAAATTCTTGAAAATAAATTTTTTATAGTATGTCGAATGGTCCGTCACAGAGATGGGAACTCGTGCATCCATATAGAAGAGATGAACACGATCCCAATATGCGGATAGACATGAAAAAGGAAATGTGAAATCAGGAATCGATGTATCAGTGTTGGATAATTGAACTTAAAAGCGAGATATAATAACAAATTGCTTGTGATCCCTGCGTTTCGATGGATTAGTTGTGGTCTCACGGGGTAAATAGCCTGGGCTAATAATTTGAAAAGAAATTTTTTCAGTTTATTAATAATTTAAAAAAAAAAAAATTTTTTAGTTTAAAAAAATTTTTTTTGAAGGGAAGCGGTGTCATAAAATGGTAACAACCCATTTTCGCACATTGTTGAACAAAGAATCGAATTTAGAAGTATGTTTTTTTTATGCATAGTAGAGTTAAAAAATCTTAAATCTGAACTTTTTCAAAATTTATTAATTTAATAACTTAAAAATAGGAAAGAGATTAACCAGTCAAGTCAAATATAGAATAGATTTCGTAAAAATTAGTTTATTTTTCATATTTAAAGAGAAGCTGGCTTAAGCCGGGATTATCTAAAGTCATTCGTGGTATATGAGCTTTAAGGCCCAGTTCTGAATATAGTCAGGGGAATGAGATTAGCCAGGGTCCAAACACCCTCATTTAACAAAATAGAACATTATGATTGGCGATGTACCGTAGAAGGGATAGAAAACGGAGAATAGTATGAAATGCATAAAAGGACCAACACGGAGAAATAGAGGGACTTCTTCTTTTACTCTCTCTACATTATACCTCTATTATTTTATCCAGCTCTTACCTTACATCTCTATATTATACACTCTCTCTATTACTCGATCTCACGAGTATATTTCTTCTTCCTGGAGTCGTTTTTGCGGGCATTTTCATTCATCCACTTGCGAGCCCCTCCATTGGCACTTCTATCATTAGAACGATAGCTAATTGGATAGCACGGACAAGAATACCTGTCCGGCTCTCGTGAAGACACCACGGAAGCTGATCAAAAAGGCGAGACTCCAGGCCCGTTACACACTCTTCGACGTGGCAGTCTACGGAACCTGAGCTAGAGGTGGCCACGGCACAGCTAATGCTGTTTGAATTACTTTGAACCGAGCAGCACATCTCAAGAGCAAACGTAATTAATCCTACTTTCTTCGAACGATCTCCGTTCACACATTAAAGACATCCAATCAATTAATTCTTTCTGACTGTTAAATTCACCAAGGACCTCAATAAATCATATATTATACATTGAATTCTTGATTATCTTTCACTGTTAAGAAAATTCTCCCCATTCTCCTTTGCAGCTAGAATTTATTTAAGTATTTTTATTTTATTTTTGCCTATTTAGAATTATTTTTTTTATTTTTTTTTTAAATTCATTGCATCAGATTAACTTCAGTAACGTAGAATTTGAACATAAGAGTAAATTCAGTAGTTTATCAAACTAGTACAACGAGATACACTGAGTTACACCACCACCTCCACGTCTATAAAGGTTAGTATTCTCACACTCAGGAATATTCCCCTTAAACGTCCCCTTACCAAACTAATTTCCTTACCCCTCCAACCACATACCCTCCCTAACCCCATTGCAAACTAATTAACTAGACTCTCAAATCTATTGATAAATGTATCATTCGATTCATAAAAGTTGAATTATTGATCTGTATAAATTTGTTGAAAATGGTATAATTTATATAGAAATTATAGCTCTTTAAAAGCTCGGTCCATTTACTTCCATGTTAAAAGGACAATTTTCAATAATTTATTTCTCGGTAATGGGACAGACGATCAACTTCAAATTTCGGGAATAAATATTTAATACATCACTGATTCGATGGTAAAAATTTAAGAATTTTTTATAAAAATGATAAACATTCCTGAACCCCCTTAAAGGATGAGTCCACTTGGAAGCCCACAGCTGCACTTGTCCTTTGATAGTTTTGAAGTAGTTCAAAATTTAAAATTTAATCTAGTATTGGGATAACCATGATAAGAAACAAAAGAAGTTTCATTTTTGTATAATAAAAATAATGTGCCCAGGCACATAGGTAGAGATTTTATAGAGGGTTCAGTGACTGAGATAGGAGGGAGTGTTCGGTGACTGAGCAACTGATTTGTTCAGGCATCTTATTTCGCCCCACCCCGGAATATGAAAAACAAAATTGAAATGCTCTTCTAATATACAGATACAGCTAACATATGAGGACATTCCAGGCCAAATCAGACGGTTTGAAAAATTTTAATTTTTGATTTCTTTCATTTTTTGACATTTTCTAGTATCCATCAAAAAACTCTTCCTGGTAAATTTTGAAATTTTTTGATCACTGGTTTAAAAGATATCGAATTTCGGTTTTTTGCTTATAACTTTTTTCACAAATGGTCCAAATTGAAATTTTTGTTTATTTTAGTATTTAGTATGTATACTTTTTAGAAGAAAATACAAAAATGTTATTTAAAGTGTTTTTATATGCAATTTTTAAGTTTTTTTCTATAATGATATTGATACAAGAAGAAGTTGCACCAAGAAGGTACAACCTCTGAAGTCCGTGGTGGACCCTTGTAACGTGAAGATAAGGGGAGATTTAGGGGATTGGGTAGAGGTCGAAGGTATCTGTGGATGCTGGTCTTGAAAGTTTGAAGGTTATAAGTAGCTGGAAAGACGGTCGGGGGAAGAGAGTTCCAGTCTCTAGATGTCATAGGGATAAATGAATGAATTTTGAAAGTTTTGAAAAATTTTATCTTGTTTTTGAAACTGTACCCATCTACCCACTCTTCGATTTTTTTGATAATTTTTTATTTTAAACTTCTATAATTCTACAAATTTTAAGACTGGAATTTTGGACTTATGATAATTACTATTTTTTTGGATTTTTGATTTTGATTTTCTTTCAACAAACTAAAATATTAATTATTTATTTTAAACACCAGTTAACGATAAAAATCAATTCAAAATAACTAATAAAAGAGAACTCAATACCAAAAATCGGTTTTGATAATGATTAATAGCAAATAGAATAACATTTTTTCGAAATTTTCAAAAAATTGAAAAAAATGAATAATTAACATAGGACCACTATCAACCCGGTCTTAAAATTTGTAGAATGAATAGAAGTTTAAAATAAAAAAATTATCAAAAAAATCGAAGAGTACATACAGTTTCAAAAACAAGATTAAAATTTTCAAACTCAAAAAATCGTATATAGAAACACTAAATAAGTTTTTTGTATTTTTTCTAAAAAGTATGTAAAAAAACAAAAATTAAAAAAAAATGAATTTGGACCATTTTTGAAGAATCTATGAGCGAAAAACCGAAATTCGATATCTTTTAAACCGGTGATCCAAAAAGTTTCATAATTTACCAGGAAGAGTTTTTTGATGGACTTTAAAAAATGTCAAAAAATGAAGGAAATCAAAAATTAACATTTTTTAAATCGTTCGATTTGGCGTGGAATGCCCCATATGTGTTGATAGGATGTGTTTCAAAAAGAAAATCAAAAGTAAAATTTAACACTTACATGTATGTGGGTGTTTGAACCCCCCTTATAAATTGTAAATGGTTAATATATTTCAGAGGAGGCTGCACTTTTAACTATTCTCTATTTCCTGGATAAGCGTCTACCAGAAATATATGGTGATAAATTAATGTTGATAATATGTCACGAGGGTGGGGGTTACGGCAGGGGCAAGGGGGGTTAATGTAACTTATGTACTAGGGAAATTGGGCTTTATTTTATTACGTTATTGTTAAATTTATCTGCTTCGCTATTTATTAATGGGGTGGGTGTGTCCCTCAGTGACTGATCCAAGTGGCACGTCCCTGAAATGGAGAATGAAATTTGAGGTGATGCGTGAAGGATGTAGGGAAATGGGCTTCCTGGTACTAATACTATAAATAAAGTTATACAGACCAGCAATTAATAGAGAGACTGAGATATTTATTTTTTGTATCGTTATAAATAAGAAAGGCGAGATAGAGAAGTGTTTCCTTTGTAGTTTCCCAGTTGCAGTGGAGAGGCGTGTTATTTTGCTTGTAGATGTCCCGATGGGGAAGAACGGCTGGTGAATGTAATATATATATATATATATTAGGTTTGAGGACCGTATCCGAAGGTGTGCTTCTCTGGTGCTCAATGTATATAATTGTATATATATTAGCGGTGTGCGCTTCGTACGCCAGTACCTTTTCCTCAAGAAGAACGTGTATCAAATAAAATGAAGTAACCGCCTTGTGCAACCTAGGTGCTCGATGAAGAAGGAACTTGTATATATAGAGAATTAGCAGTTTATGTGCTCACTCTCTCTCTGCACTCGTGTCAAAAACTGTGGAACTTGAATATAACAGTATTTGTGTAGGTTTATTCAGAGTCACTTCGATAGCAGTAGATATGCACACTCTCTCTCATGACATGTCAGTCAATGACTGTCGAACTTGCTCAAGTCAATGCTCTTCTATATTTGTTAATCGTTGGTCATTTACTATGCTTTCCCAGAACTCATTGGTTTCCCTTGTTTGATGATCAATTGATTGCCTCAATTAGACTTTAATTATGAATAAAAATAAGAAGTAATTAATTATTGAAATAAACTATGGTTCAATCCACAGGACCATTGCACCTCCGACGTTATGGTAAAGAAAAATGATTAATTATATTGAGATATTATAGGGATATTGATAGATATTTATTTATTTTTCTTTTGGTACTTATTTATGGGGTATTTATTGGGGACAAAAATGCTCGACTATTTATTTATGTATCGGGGTTGCGGACAGACGGACTCCAGACTCACCAGAACGCACGGTAACTCGAAAACGCATCGCCGAGACCTCACTCAATTCACCAGGGTATATTAATCATCCCAGATTCAGGGTGGGAACAATCACACGACTAACATGTTTATTTAGAGTAATTTAGGCGTTAAGTGAAATATTGATTCATTTGCGTCCACTTACCTCGAGACACACCAGATTTTCGAGCAACAGGTAAAAAGGGTAGAAAATTATTTAATATGGAAGGGCAGAGGTGCTTAGGGTTACTATGGGGTTTGTGTTTATGGCACATGACACAAGGAATTAGGAATATCTTCTTTTATTCGAATAATATTGATATTTGGGTTGTTATGATTCTATGGGATTAGGGATTAATAAGTGAGTGACCTGAGTAGAGAAGATACAATGAAAATGCAAGCAGTAGCAGGCTCTGATAATGATAATTCGAGTTTGCAATTTATAATAGATGGCAAAAATATAAATGTATTATACTATGTAATTGATTTGATCACAATAGCATTGACAATCATAGCTTTTAATAATGAATGAGCTAACAAGACAAATAACAGAATAAATGATATCACTGGGGTACTTAAAATGAGGGACTAAAATATAGTAATTATGTGTGGGAGGGTGAAGTGTAAATTTAATAGGGGATCTAAATATTTAGTTAATCGGGTACGAAATAAAATAAAAACTAATGACAAAATATAAAAATGAGGGCTCGCTTGATTTTATAAAAGTGAATTTAATAGAACGGATTAATGTATTTGTCTATTTACTGCTTTTACTGGGAACGAATGAATTAGTGATTTTAATCGTTAGCTATTAATAATAGATTACTATTTTGATATTTATATAATAATATCTGAAATAATATAATTAAGAATTTAATGGGGACTGGTAAATTTATATTTTATAAGAAGGTGGGGGCTATGAAATTTGTAAGAGTTAAGGCGGAGATTTTATTGAACAAATTATGTATATATGCAACAAATGACAGCAATAAAAAATGAATACGATAGTGGGGGAGAAATAAATGGAAACTTGGCTTGATTATTATTCTTACATTTTTAAGACGGGTATCAGTGGGAAGACAATTTTCTTAGATTTCACGTGGATCAACAAAATATTTTCTTTTATTGATTTTAGCGTGTGTGATTCCGCGAGGCGTTACGAACGATTTGTTCCAACGCCATGGTGCCGGGGTGCACTTGATTCTGAAGCACGTGGCTAATAAATATTATTAGTAAAATTATTTTTATTAATTTTAAACTTAAAAATGATTTGGAATATTCTTTGTAGAGTGTCTTCAAATCAAGTAGAATTTTAACTGTGGGGATGATTTCGATTGGGGGATATGTAACGATTTTAACTAAGGGCGGGGGGGACTGAATTTTAATAATTTCTTGATTATTAATAACGGGTGCATGTGTTTCTATTGGGGGCTGTGAGGATGGAATTTTGATAATTTGTTGACTGATAATTGGTTCATTAATCTCTATGACGGGTAGATACGTTACTGACTTTAATTCGGTGGTGGGCTCTATGATGGGACTAATATTAACATTCTTAAAGGGGTCTGAATTGAGTTCTTGTGTGGTTTCGGTGAATTCGGCTGTGGATACCGTTGTTGCAAAATGAATTTTTAATGGAGGGGTTTGAATGGTTGGGAGGGCAGTTTCTACATCTTCAAACTTTCCGGGATGATCATTAAATCGACCATCGATCCCATCGAGCTTGTTAGTTATTTCACTTCAAACTCTGCCATTCATATCTATCGAATTTGCCAATCTACATTATCGAATCTATCATTCATACTTCTAAATTCACCATTCAAATCTTCAAATTTGCCATTCATATCGCCATTCAAACTTTCAAATCTACCATTCATATTTTCAAATTTACCATTCATATCGCTACTCATATTTTCAAATTTACCATTCATATTTCCATTCAAACTTATACTCATATTTTTAAACTCGCCCTGCATCGCAGTCATCATCTGCCTGAACATTGCCTGCGTATCATCGTTATTGGGGATGGTGGGTCTAGTACTAGGGGGTGTGGAGGGGGTTGGGGGCAGGTTCATAGTACCTGCTGCTCTGTCGAGTGTCTCTCGTATGTAGGTGGAGCCGATTGTTAGTTCGTTGTTCGCATTATTGTCCTCAGGTTCCATGCCAGCGGTTGGTGTAGACGAGGCTGCCTCCGAGCCCGTTTCCGCACTAGCGAATCCGGACGTCCCCTCCGCAACGACTCCCGTCTCGTCGGAGCTAGTTAATAGGGATGGCCTGCGATCTGCAGTTTCCCCAATATCACCGTCGCTATCCCCTCCTGGCATTTTGGGTAGCTCAGAAAAAAAAATAAATAGCAATATCAACAAAAATGATTAATAAATATTATGTATTTTAATTTATAATCGGTAGGTGGGAATGTCAATGGCCTTTGGTTATTTACTTATTTTTAATTCAGGCAAATATAAATATAGAATAAATTTTTTTGTAAATTTTTCTTTTTCAATATAATAAAAAAATTTTTTTTTTAAACAAAGGAACCTTCTAATCTCTGGGTAAACGTAGCTACTTTCAAATATTTTCAGAATTATAGTACCAGGAAATTGTGAGATGAAATGATTTTTTTTGAAAATGAATAGGGATTGTCACCTGGATCAGTAGAATACCGGCTTCTTTTGCGGCCTATCCAATCCCAGCTTACGAACACCACACGAGGGGGTGGGGGGTTATTAGGGGGCAAGGGGGGGTGAATGTAACTTATGTACTAGGGAAATTGGGCTTTATTTTATTACGTTATTGTTAAATTTATCTGCTTCGCTATTTATTAATGGGGTGGGTGTGTCCCTCAGTGACTGATCCAAGTGGCACGTCCCTAGAAATGGAGAATGAAATTTGAGGTGATGAGTGAAGGATGTAGGGAAATGGGCTTCCTGGTACTAATGCTATAAATAATGTTATACAGACCAGCGGTTATGATAGACAATGATATAGTTTTATTCCTTAGCAGTACAATTAGTTGAGGTGAGGTAGAGAGTGTCGTACACGGCAAACTCGTTTGGGTCCAGCGGGATTATTGATAGACTCGTCGCTGCTGAAGAACGGCCGGTGAGAATAATATATATATAATGGGTTTGAGCGCCGACTTCGAAGGTGTGCTTCTCGGGTCTCAATGTAGATAATTATATATATATCAGCGGTATGCGCCTTGTATGCCGGAAGTCCTGGTATTAGCGATGAACGTGTACCATTAATACTGGGCCTTAGATGACGAAGGTTACTCGATGAAGAAAGGAATATAGAACATATATATATATATATCAGGAGAAGTTGCAGCTTTTGGCTCTCTCGCTGTGGTAATAATAATAGAATGTGTATTGTCAATTCGCCTCACTCATGTCATGTCAATGACTTGCGGAACTTGAATATAACAGTATTTGTGTAGATATATTCTGAGCACTTGATAGCAGTAGATGCTCACTCTCTCTCCTGACAATGACTGACTGCGGAACTTGAATATAACAGTATTTGTGTAGATATATTCTGAGCACTTGATAGCAGTAGATGCTCACTCTCTCTCCTGACAATGACAGACTTGCGGGAACTTATTGCGGGGGTTATTAAGGGGCAAGGGGGTGGAATGTAACTTATGTACGAGGGAATCCCAGCTTACGAACACCACACGAGGGGGTGGGGGGTTAATAAGGGGCAAGGGGGGGTGAATGTAACTTATATACGAGGGAATCCAGCTTACGAACACCACACGAGGGGGTGGGGGTTATTAGGGGGCAAGGGGGTGAATGTAACTTATGTACTAGGGAATCCCAGCACCTCCACCACACGAGGGGGTGGGGGGTTATTAAGGGGCAAGGGGGGGTGAATGTAACTTATGTACTAGGGAAATTGGGCTTTATTTTATTACGTTATTGTTAAATTTATCTGCTTCGCTATTTATTAATGGGGTGGGTGTGTCCCTCAGTGACTGATCCAAGTGGCACGTCCCTGAAATGGAGAATGAAATTTGAGGTGATGCGTGAAGGATGTAGGGAAATGGGCTTCCTGGTACTAATACTATAAATAAAGTTATACAGACCAGCAATTAATAGAGAGACTGAGATATTTATTTTTTGTATCGTTATAAATAAGAAAGGCGAGATAGAGAAGTGTTTCCTTTGTAGTTTCCCAGTTGCAGTGGAGAGGCGTGTTATTTTGCTTGTAGATGTCCCGATGGGGAAGAACGGCTGGTGAATGTAATATATATATATATATATATTAGGTTTGAGGACCGTATCCGAAGGTGTGCTTCTCTGGTGCTCAATGTATATAATTGTATATATATTAGCGGTGTGCGCTTCGTACGCCAGTACCTTTTCCTCAAGAAGAACGTGTATCAAATAAAATGAAGTAACCGCCTTGTGCAACCTAGGTGCTCGATGAAGAAGGAACTTGTATATATAGAGAATTAGCAGTTTATGTGCTCACTCTCTCTCTGCACTCGTGTCAAAAACTGTGGAACTTGAATATAACAGTATTTGTGTAGGTTTATTCAGAGTCACTTCGATAGCAGTAGATATGCACACTCTCTCTCATGACATGTCAGTCAATGACTGTCGAACTTGCTCAAGTCAATGCTCTTCTATATTTGTTAATCGTTGGTCATTTACTATGCTTTCCCAGAACTCATTGGTTTCCCTTGTTTGATGATCAATTGATTGCCTCAATTAGACTTTAATTATGAATAAAAATAAGAAGTAATTAATTATTGAAATAAACTATGGTTCAATCCACAGGACCATTGCAATGTACCTACAATTTTTTAGAATAAAAATCCATTAGGTATAATTATTTAATTATAGTAAGTTAATTGAAATTAAAATAAAGTAAAAAATTGTTTTAATTATAATTAATTAAATTTGTTATAATCATCATTATTGAGCCCAAAGGAAAACTCTGAAAAACGTTTTCATAAACTCTTAGCAAAGTTTAAAAAAGTTATATAAATATAAGTAAATTAAAAAGATGTCGCGTTTTTTTTTTATTTTTTTATTTAAAAAGAAAATTTCCTAGCCCTAAGATTTACCGCATTTACCGCCTTAAGGGATTATGTAAAACAAAGGGTTTCTAAGTTTTAATGTTGTTATAGAGAGAAGTAACAACAAAATCATTTTACGGATATGAATTGAATATCATGCCATTTTCAATATTAAACTAAACAAAATAAGAAAGGATAAGAAGAAAAAAAGAAAAAAGATATAGTACATTTCGAGATTGAAAATGAAATTTTGCGACTGTATTAGTTTATTATGTATTTTCATTAAGATAAATATGATCAAATACACTTCAAACAATGAAGCTCTGATTTAATCCCATCGGTAACATATTACGAAATTCCAAATTTCAGTAAAAACACCTAGGTAATAAAAGGCTTTGAGTAATAAAAACACTTTTCCAGAAAAAGAAGTGAGGTGTAATGTGTCACCAAGTTCAACACCATCAATTTAGTGAATGACTCGAGAACATAGTAACTTCAATTGTTTTTGATTTTAAATCCCCATCTATATTTATTGATTTCACATTTTTATTTGAAATTATTTTCCTGAACGCTTTAAATTATTATTCGATATTTGATTGAGCGATTGTTTTGCAAGGTTTGACGTGACGTCGGCGTCGTTACGTCACTGAATTTAGGCTTATCATCTTAACAGACAACTGCCCGGATAGCAAGGTTGGTACTTGAGCTCAACTCCAGAAATGATATATACTTCTGACATGAAATTAAGCCTATCCAAAATATCCTTGATATGTGTTGATATGAGTTTTAAATTTATTTCTTATTATTATACGCCAAGAGCCCATAACCCATTTTTCATGAAGTATTTGATTCAAGTAGAAATTTCATATAGAGGTATCAATAGTATAGATGAGTAGGGAATCGGCTGTTTGCTTGATCTACCTGGGTACGGCTGTTACGGCGCATAGAGAAAGGTGTAAAAAAATTTTTGCTTTTGATTCAAAAGCCAACAAATACTATTCGACAGTTGGTTATAATTTAAAAATTAACTAAAGCAGACATTTTTATGGGGGTTAACATTGACCCAAAGTATCCTAAAGCTGTTTTTTACTTTACCATACAGGGTATGGTCAAGTATTGTAATCGTGGATGAAAAAAGTGTTCTTTTTTTCGAAATATCTCAAAAACGACTGAAACTATTTTGATTAAAAAAATTGAGCGAAACTATGGCATTTCAGTCTACAAAAAAGCCTTAATAAGTGAACATCGAAAAAATTATATTTTTCGAGATAATAATATTTTTGTCAAAATGTCTGTAAGTTTGTCTGTTAGTCTGTGCGTTACCAAATTTTTGTGGACGAGCTATCTCAAAAACTAGTGTGAATATCGAAATCAAATTTCACACGTAGTTTTGGTCCATTGAGATTAAGAGCTAATTAGATTTTGGTGCATATCGACCCAAAATTAAGGGGTGGAGGGAGGGTTAAAAATTAAAAATCTAGGCCATTTGAGCAAACTCAACCAAATTTTGTATACATAATCAGTGGGACCCCAGAAGTCTAAAAATGCAAAAACTAACCACCCAAAATGAGGGGGGGGTGTTTGGTCAAAAAATGAAAATATACGCTCTTGTACCAAACTCAATCAAATTTTGTATACATAATCAGTGGGCCCCCAGGAGTCTCAAATTGGAAAAACTAACCCCGATCCCCTACATGATTATAAATAATTTTATTAAATATTAAATATAAGTGAGGGGCCAGGTTGTATGGTAAAGTCAAGTTGATGGCCACATCAGAACACGTCAGCTTATTTTTTTCTTTTTACTTAGAGAAAGTGGTGTAGATTTTAGGCGAAACATGTTATTAATTAATAAATTAAAGGGTGTGTAGTTTCACAGTGAATAAAGCTTATTTTAATTGAAAAACTACTTTCTGGCCCTTTTAGACATGGATGATAGTCATCGTAGTTTATTAGCTATAATGCTAGATTAAAGTCTTGGTTTAATTTAAAATTCATTAAACAAAATATGTAATATAATAATTGTTTACTTATTCACTCAATATATCGTCATTTGTTACTTAAATTGTTGGCTGATTATGGAAACAATTTAAATAACAAATGACGAGTTTAATGACCAAGTAAAAATGTATTATCTTCCATTTCCTTTAATGAAGTAATTTAATTAAAAAATAAATTAAAAGTATCTTTGATCTTAGATACATAGGGAGGTTCACAACCTCAGTTGACCACATGGATCAATCATGCTATCCGAGAAGTTTTCCTAACCCTTGAGATGAAATATTTCGGTTAAGTATTTATGTACCTATTCAGCTAGAACTATTGCAACTATGTTGCAAGATACTACTGCTGACTCAATTAAGTATTCATTGCATGTTTTATGCTAAGAATGAGATTGTGTGTCTTTGAATTTTGAAAAATATAAAAATCTTTAAAATTCTGCCCCCTGGAGGTATTTCTCAAATTAATTTACCTGAGAAAGAAATTAAAAGGCCAGTATTACCAAGATTATGTTAGATTTGTTTAATTTTTATATATACTGTATATAGGTAGCATATATATACTATAAATGATAATAAAAAATTTTTTGATAAAATTGTGTAAAACATGAAAATAAAGTATATTTCCTGATAAACTGTAAAACTTATCTAATTCTATCTTAATAGAAGTAAAATGGCATAGAACAATTTGACCACTATACTAATATATTAGCCATATTGTACTATATCACAGTACTTGATATTATATGCCCTGGCAGAGTATAATGATCAATTCAATCGGCATTGAGAGAGGGTTTCATGTAGCAGTATTCCCCTTTAGGCTTCACTAATCAATTATACCAATTATACAAGCAGCATGACAGATATTGGCTTGGCTATAATACTCCCCAGCATGTTTCTTAACTTCGCTAATCAAATGTGCCTATTCAATACACATAATTTATTTGGCCTGGTCAAATTTTAAGTTTCAAGAAAAAAAATCTAATAAAAATGTTATGCAGAGATAGTTTATTCTCGAGAAACCTTTTCTCAAATGACATTAATTTGTCTTTGAAATATTTCATTCAAGTTTAGAGAGGTGTGCGATTTCCTCTCTCTTTGTAGGAAATTTCTAAGAATAATACAATAAATTTTCACATGAAGTTAAGTCCCTCCCATTTCTTCCTTGGCTTTGGCTAACAGTAATGAATGGCTCGGTTGGGACTTGTTACTCAAACCTTATCAGGTCACTAGATTAACCTCATTAACTAATCCGAATCTTGTAGGTAAAATGGATTCTCTTATACGTAGAAGGCTTTCAGGAGGCTATTTGTACTTTAACCGATGTTTGACAAGTTTACTAAAAGGAATTTTATTCGGGATAAAGTATTCAATATTTGATTAAAGAACATTACTTTTCTGTATTTTTTAGTTTACAATATATTATATGGAAAAGTATTGTAATTGTTGTACAGGATAAAATTGCTAATTTTTTCTGTTTTTTCGTAATATCTTTATATAAATAATAATAAGAATATAAAACTTAAGATTTGAGCATCTTTTTAATAGTTTGAATGTTTTTCAAAAAATTACCTCAGGTTAAAATTAATCAATGTTTATTAAAAGAGAAAGAATTTAATTTTTATTCATCCCTTCTGATATCGCAATTTAATAATATTTCTAATAAAATCTTAGAATTTGTCCTAAAAATTAAATTCTTTCTCTTTTAATAATAAGAATAGTAATAAAAATAAGCAAAACAAGGCGTTAAAGCATTCCTTATTTGATTAATAATTTCATTTAATTCTATTTATTGGGAGTGGTTCTGCCTTAGTTATACACTGTGAAAAAATTTGGAGTCATAAGAAAAATCAACGAGAGTGTCCTCTCTGGTTACATTAATCTGAGATGTTTAATATAGTTTTCCTATATGTCAGAAGTGTTGTATTCACCACCTCGAAAATTAAACCAAAGTCTCTTAAAGCAGTGGTTCTTAAAATATGGGTCGCGAAGCATATTCTTTGGGTCGCGCAGAGTCGTTAAAAAATATTTAAATATTTTACTACATTTATTTTCAAAAGTTTAAAAATATATCATAATTTTCTCTATACTTTTTTAAAATACGTACTTTTTTTTATTAAATATTCCTTGGATCAAAAAGTACCTTTTTTTATCTTAATTGTTTAAAAAAAATTATATGTGAGTAAAAAAAGGTCATTATTGTAAAATTGAAGAAAATTTCTCAAGTATGAATTAAAACAGTGGTTCTCTAATTTTTTTGTGACGGAACCCTTTTGGAAAGCGAAATACTTGACGGAACCCTACAATAAAACAATAATTATTAAAAGTGTATTCTTTATTAATAAGCATAATAAAAGTATAATGTAATAGTTACTTATTACTTACACAACAAGTATAATAATAGAAGATATTGAAAAAGAAAAAAATTAACTAATGGGAGATATGAAACTGTTTTTTATTTGTCATCAATTGGTTGATATCAGGTTTGATACAAGACAGTTGAAGTCTCATATCAGGTTCGGCGTCCAGTCTATTGCGGTATTTTGTTTTCGTGGCTGCATAGGTTGAGAATCCTGTTTCGCACAAATATGTTGTTGGGAACGGGAGAAGAATATTCAGAGCCATTTTGGCAAGCATTGGATATTCATCACGGATTCTGCACCAAAAATCGTTGAGAGGCGTCGTTTTAAACAGTGTCTCCATACTTGTGTCTGATGACATTTCTAAAAGAGATTCATATATGTCCTTTGACATACTTTCGGGCTTTTGCAAGTTAGGTAAAAAAGGATTATGAATCCATGAATTCAGTTTCATTTTTGTATTCTGTTCTTCGGGAAAATAATTCTCAAATCGAAGTGAGATATTGTACCAATTCTTCAAATACATCATCTTGAAACATTTCTGAGTCGTTATCGCTAACAAACTCACTGAGTGACGTAAAGCTTTCTATTTCTCTCTTACCAACGCAAATAATCCAAAAATCTAATTTTTTTTTTGAAGTCAGTTATTTTGTTACAGGCCTGGAACACTGTTGTCTGTTTACCTTGCAATGATAAATTTAATTCGTTCAGTTTTTGAAAGATATCTGCCATAAAAGACAGTCGGAACAACCAAGTTTTATCATACAAACGGTCTTTCAAATTAAAAGAAGTATCTGAAAGAAACATTTGTAACTCGGCTCTAAGTTCAAGTAGCCTTGTTAAAGTTTTACCCCGAGACAGCCATCGCACTTCTGCATGGAGCAGCAGTGTTTTATGTTTGCTGCCATAATCTTCACACAATAATGAAAACAATCGGGATTGTAGTGGTCGTGATTTGATAAAATTAATTATTTTTACCGCTTTATCCATAACTAATTTTAGATTTGACGGCATTTGCTTCATCGCAAGTGCTTGTCTATGCAGGATACAATGACGGAACTACAATTAGGCGCTTTATTTTTTATTCGTGACACTACTCCTGCTGTCTTATCCGTCATCGCCTTGGCCCCATCTGTACAGATGTCAATGCAATCATTCCAAATGAGATCGGTAATTGCTGTATACTCAGGGCGTACTGCTTTTGAAGATTCGGCTTCGTTATAAGATGTTGTTGCAACACGTTTAACGCCTTTAAGCCAACGTTCCATTCTTCTTTATTAATAATGTTACATGTCAGGATGGCGGGGTCAAAATAATGCACGATCGTTACTGCGCAGAAGAGTTAGTCCAAAGAAGAAATGTACAAAACTGATACAATCAGAATACAGCAGTAGAACAATAAACACTTCTTTTCTATAGTAGCAGGTAGGTACTTATTGCTCCGAACGCTAATCGTCGACTGACTGAGTGTCGAGGCTTGATCTTTGCTTTTATAGTCCTAGCCTCGATCTCGAACATTCTCAAAAATACTTGAGTCGGTGCCTTTGATAAATAAAAAGCCGAAATAAAAATAGAAATACAAAAAATGCGGTGTAAACAATCTCGACTTTGTGTTTTGAAGTTAGAGCCAAAAGTCGCTTGTTCACAACTATATCGTCTAATCTCAGAGGCGAGTTTTATCAAAAGGACTGCGCGCTCACTAGTAGATATCGGCGGAGGCGGCATAGTAAAATTGTACGGTACGTTCACCCAAATGGCTTGCATCAGATTCTTTGAAGTAGCCAAACGCCGCCTTTCGGCAAGGCAGCGGTAGCTCTGTCTCGAGCGGCAGTCCGTTTGTGTCGGCTTAACAAAGTATGCCAATCATTTGAATGAACAAAGTGTACTGTGGTGGGTGGCGACTAAGTTCGGCTGCGCCTCGTGAATCGTGATACGCCGCGTCAAAACGGTCGACCAGAGAGAGGTGTTTTGAATTTTTTGCTAAATTCTTGCGGAACACCTACAGGGGTATCACGGAACCCTAGGGTTCCGCGGAACACACTTTGAGTATGGCTGAATTAAAAAAAGGTAATGTAAAAATTTGGCTTTTTTTGGGTCGCGACATGAACATATTTCTCAAATGTGGGTCACGGCTTAAAAAGGTTAAGAACCACTGCCTTAAAGCTACCACTATAACCCGTCAAAAAACTCCTGTGTTAAAGCTACCTGTTTGTCCCTCGAGACGAAATCAATGGGACATAATAATCAGCTGAAAAATTTCAATCAAACAAATCAAAATCTTCATCACTTTCACATTTAACTGGTTTGAAATTTAACTATATAGCCATATTGTAGAGATTATTTAAATTAGTTTTCTTAATTTCAATTTAAGATCATACATGTGTTTACCAGCTGTCTATCTAGGCTGGGTGGCCGTATTCTTTCTTTTTAGCGAGCCATTGTGTCCAAGGGCTGTCGGCTGACACCCCCACCCCACCCATATGCATGTGTGTATGTGTATGTGTTGAGGCTGAGGAGCAGTTGTTGAGAAGGCGTTGGCCAGTTGAGAGCAATTGTACGATGAGAGTTTTAAGATGTTTTAACGATGACCGCCTAGACGAATATGTATAACCCCCTTTTTGTAAATAAATATATATTAAATCATAAATACGTGTGTTATTAACCCCTATAACCCAAGTGGGCAAAACCCCTCCCCCTACAATATCATATAGCTACTATTTTAAATAGAATAAGGTGAGTATTTTGAATTTTTGAATTTTTTCCAAACTCCAAGGGAATGGAACATATTAAGCTGAGAATCACTCTCATTTAATTTTTTATAAAACCTAACTCTTACTATGGGCAAAATGGGCTTTCTAAGATTGGAATCCAGTGATCTTAGATCTAGATGGTTATGCAGCCAGATTCTAAGAATCATATTATAAGCTGCTTGAGAGATTTTTGTGATCGAGAGTTTTCATCAAGATTTTTTGTATTTTAATTATGTAATTTCAAACAATATATGAATTTTTTAACAGACAACATAATTAAATATTTCTGCAGCTGAGGGAAGCAAAGTTTTTTATTTTTTTATTTTATTTAGTTTTGACGAAACACTTTGTATGAGAGAATTTAATTAAACATTTCAATTAGAATGATTACAAATTTAATTTAAAATTTTTAAAAACATTTAATTACATTTCTGAAACAAAATAAATGTCTGATCGAAAATGGAAAAAATATAACTTTGTTTCTATAGAATGTTTGAATGGTCGAAAAAAACCCCTTGTTAATTCAGTTCATCAATTGGAATTGAAAGCTGGGATGGGTTAAATACGAAGTAACGAGATACAAAATATGAAATAGATTAAAAATTAATAATAATCAGATACAAGACACAAATTACATTAACTTAGCGTAACTGAAATGAAAGATAGTATATAATATAGAATCGCATTTTTGAGACAACTACATATTACAAAAGATTCATTTGCTCAATAATTTTTTTTAAATCTATTTTAGAACTAAAAGCAAAATTTTTATGAATTGTATATTACTTATATATAAATGGATATTTTGATTATTTATTAGATAGGGTACTATAATGTTTTAAATTACAATTTTGGTGTTTTTTGAGGCTCTTGAAAACCTTCACCAGTATTAAAGACCTTGGAAACAGATGGTAGTATGTCTTCGTTCGGAAAAGAAATAAAATTTCCTTATATTCTATTTATTTTCACGAAAAATTTTTGAGACGTTTCAGCGGATATTCTCACGCCATCATCAGTCTACAAGGAAAACTTAATCTTAATTACAGTTAATTCATATTCACATGTCATTCTCAAGATAAACAAAAGAAAGAGGAGAAGGGTGAGTTTTCTCTTCTCCTCTTTCTTTGTTTTTCTTTTATCTTGAGAATGACATGTGAATATGAATTGACTGTAATAAGATTATGTTTTCCTTGTAGACTGATGATGGCGTGAGAATATCCCCTGAAACTTCTCAAAAAGTTTTTCGTGAAAATAAATAGTTAGAATATAAGGAAATTTTATTTCTTTTTCCGAACGAAGACATACCATCTGTTTCCAAGGTCTTCAAGAGCCTCAAAAAACACCAAAATTGTAGTTGATTATTTATGTCCATCGATTAAATTAATAAGTTGTTGTAGGGAAATAAGGACAATAGCTCATGCAAATAAATTTTATTTTTTGCCAACGTTTCGTCAACTTTGTTGGCTTCCTCAGGTCTCAAACAAATTAACTTCTTTGCATATTTGTCATTCTATTAATATTCATTCTAGCAAACACATAAGGCTCGTCATCGAACAGATAAGAAATATTTTCAATCTGTTCGATGACTGGCCTTATGTTTTTGCTAAGAATGAATATTAATAGAATGACAAATGTGGAAAGAAGTTAATTTGTTTGATCCCTGAGGAAGTCAACAAAGTTGACGAAACGTTGGCAAAAATAAAAATTATTTACATAAGCTATTGTCCTTATTTCCCTACAACAACTTATTAATTTATATAAATAATATTTGTATTAAAAACTCCTTAATAAAACATTTTTTATTATAAAAGAATTCGAAAAAAAAATTTCAAGTAGCCCCTAGACCAGGATGTTCAACCTTTTGGCTTACACGGGCCGCATTTGAATAAAAAACAAATGCTTCGGGACGCATATAAAATATACTAATTCTATTGATATTTATCAATAAAAAAAATAGGTATAATGTAAAATAATGTAATCCATGTGCTATTGATGATATTACAATCCCGAGAGGCTGAATATAAATAACTCTTCTGACATTTAAAAAAATCATGCATAACAGCTTGAATTTAGTAATTATAATAATAATTATCTTGATTTTTATTCCAATTAGTTTGTATATTAAGATTTAAATTGCATTTACTCGTATACATTTTACAATGCTTGATTAGAATAAGTAGAGAAAGCAATCGTTTATAAAATATATCTTAAAAGGGAATTTCTTTTAATATACTTATTTAGTTAGAGTTTATAATATAGGAATTAAAATAGATTTAATTGTCTATTGCGAGAGGTTCGACAACAAGCTCAGACTTGTCCGTAAACAAGCTCCGACCTGTTTGCTCTAATTGGAAAAAATCTTTCAATTCGATACTGCTAGGATTTCGCTTTTAACTATTAGGTATATGTACAATAACTAGTACCTAATCTCTATTGCAGGGTCCAAAGTTCACTCCCCACCATGACCCATGCGACTTGAATTGTGAACCCCGTCTGGCCAAAATCAACCCTTTTCAACAAGGACTCGGGCGTTGAGGACTCTCCAGTGATTCTGCGCTCTTCCACGCGTCTTCCAGGTGAGATTTTTTTCCATTCTTTTTTGAATTTTCTTTATTTATATATTTATTTCACAGTTAAAAATATAAATTATCTCAATATCTATTCTAAACCAGTCTTAACCTTTTTAAGCTGCCATCCAAATTCGAAAAATACTCTGTCGAAACGTCGTCCATTTTGATGAGATTTCCTCTACAAAAATCTGCAATCTAGATGTTTCGAGCTTGAACTTTTTTTTCGATAAACAACTCAACTACTAAAGCAGGGGTGTCCAACCCTTTGGCTTGCACTGGCCTCATTTGATGAAAAAACCAATGCTTCATAGACTAATTCTATTAATTTTTCTTAATAAAAAAAAAATATTTATAATGTAGAATAATGTAATCCACCATGACAAAAGCAAAAATGTCACAATAATCTATGAGTTCTTTTCATTCAGAATATTGTTTTAATAATAAAACTTGAGCAAGATGGGAGGTAGGTTTCAGTTTTTTTCTTTTTTTTGTGAAAACTACCTCGCATCTTGCTCACGTTTTATTATTATATTAAAATGTTTCACCTAGAACCAACACCTAACTCCTTAAAAGTTACAGAATATTGTTTTTTAAATCATTTAGCACTTCAAAAAATTTAATTACTGAAATAATAAATATTTTATTAGAAAATGTAAATATGAGATGAATGGTTTTAATATATTCGAAACTTCATTATTTTTTTTATCTCAAAGCTGAACTTATAACTTTGCTTTTAGTGAATTATATGCTTGAAAATAGCTTTACGTACGTAAATCCATATTTTCAAAAAGTGAATAACTATTTTGAAGCCAGGAGTATTTGTTTCTGGTTAGATAATTTTTATAAAAGTTTAATAAAGCGACATTATTAAATTTTTCTTTCAGTTCCATCTCTGATTGAAAATACATTCAGTCAGAAAGTTTGCAGATAAAATATTTATATCTAATAAAAATATCAAAATATCAAAATATGCCACAATTGCGATTATTTTTTCCGAAATTTGATATATTTTTCACATTAAAAATTGAAAATCTGCCCATTTATTCTTCGAAAACTTTTGGAATGAAATTCCAATTTCTTTTATTTTAGAAAAAAAAATATCAGATTGTATCTGATATGTTTCCAATAAGTACATAAAAATCTTAATGTTTCAAGGAAGTTTATAATTTTACGTCGGTCCGCATTCATTGCAGTGCTGGGTCGCATGCGACCCGCGTGCCACAGGTTGGACATCACTGTCATAGGCTTCCCTGGGCCAAATACGAGTTGTTTTGGACCACACATAAAACACCCTAACGTTAATTATAGCTGATGATCAAAAAAACGTAGAATATACCATATAGTTATAATTGAGCGGTGAACTGCGATTTCAAATTGCCTAAAGTATATTTTTTTGAAATAATTTTTGGTGATTAGGCTGCGCAGTAGCGAAATAACCGCAAGACCTCTTCCTGACTCTCGATTCCAAATTCGCTAACATCGATAATATACTGTTTTTTATATTTGCAAATTTCCTAAAATACCCTCCTCAAATTCGTCACCAGCTCTTGGACTAAAATTGTGGGGGTTTTACAAGCAGAAGCATAAATCTCTATTTGAAACCATGGTTTAAATGGTAGGTATGTAGGTACACAGTATATTTGATAATTCAGGAAAAAGTAGCTACACAAAAAGCACAATTTCACTATTAATTCACAAAAGTCTTCCAAAAAAAGGATACTATCTTTCATTACTGAAACTTTAATACGAATGAGTTTTTATCAAAAGATTGAAACGAGAGTCAATGATTGACTAAATCTTTTGATCAAAATGATTGACGGTCTAGGGCCTCCTTTAGTAAATTTCGGTTGTTTGGCAACTATTTTCTCTGCATTCGGGCAAAACTTATTAATAAATAGAGCCAATTTTCATATTATGGTTACCAGGGCACCACCCTTCTACATTTATCTACCTACTCGTATTTTTTCTGATTTTATCTATATTTGATCTGAAAGTTTTAAAGCCAGGGAAGCTAAAATCATTTTTTCATTTTAGAAATACAAACATGTTCGCCCCAATCAGCTTTCTACAACCATCTATCCTGGAGTTATCACTGGTTTCGTCATACTACAAGATTAAGACATATTTAATCTGCACACGCTCATCTTTGTTAATTTTCAAAAAAATTATATTTCAATTTTATTTTCGGTGATTATCTCAATTATTTTTAAGATATAAATTACTAATACAAAATAGCTGACAATTATTTTCATGTGCTTTAATCAGTTACAAGTTTTTAATCGTCTTCCTCCAAGAAAAAGTTTTAATTTTATTAATTTTTAAGTCTATTGTTTTTCTATATAGAACTTTTATGAAAGATTAACTTACACTATAATTTAGTAATGAAGCTGTTGAAGCTTTTATTTTTGTGATTAATTTGATTAAAATTTGAATTTTTATTTAAATCACACATAACTAATTATAATTATTTATTGAAACAAATAATACAATATAACTACCTGTTATACTATAATTCATTATTTTTTCATTGTCAAATAATATTTATATTTCAATCCAGGCATAATTACTGTCCATCCCTGATTGAAATGGAATGTTGAATGTATTTATTTTTTTCCATGATTCAAATTAGTCCCTCTTAATGACTCTCGTCAGCTTGTATAAAGAAATCGTAACTCTTTGGATAAGCCTAATGTATCAAGGGTTAAAAAACACTACGACGGCCCATTTCACATTCATTCGAGGTTGAAATGCATCTTGTACGGAACTAAATGCGGCTTTAAAAAACCCTATCATAAAAAAATCGCAAGAAATAAATTCGTAAGAAGCTTCTGCTTAACGTAGCGAAGCCTCGATTAAAATGCTTGGATCTCAAAAGGAGCCTCTTGTTAAATGTACCAGTGGAAATGGATTTTGAAAAATAAATAAAGTACAAAAAAATAAAAATAAATAAAACAATAAAAAAAAAAGAAAGAAGATAAATAAATCGAAAAAGAAAAAAAGTTCGATCTCGACAAGAGGTTGGCTGTTCATTTGGGCTTCCAATGGCCAACTGCCAAAATAAGGAATTATTTTTCTTTCCTCTTCGATAAGAAGAGAAACACGGGAAAAATAGGAAAAAATCAAAGCGTGGAGAGGAAAATTGTCAAGTTTAAATGTAAAACGGTAATTCCATTTCTATGTTAATTTTTCCTTTTGGTTCAATTTTCTTTTCCTAGTTATTTTTTTTTTTTTTATAAAACCTCAGTGTCTGAGCCATAAATTTATTTCGATGCATTTTTAAATTGATTTTCTGAAGGTTGAATTAAAAATAAAAAAGACTTAATGTGTTTTGTAAATTAAAATTGCTTTTAAGTTGAAGAACAACGTGCCTTTGAGTGGACGTGAGGCGATTTCAATCAGAAACTCTGTTAACACGATAGTTCTTGAGAAATTTCAAATACATAATAAATAAACCATATATTATTTTCACACCAGTCCTCTCTGTTTCTATATGTATAGGGAGACCGGGGCACATTTTCCATAGGGGCACGTTTTCCAACTCGATTTAGTTTTTAAATAAGACGGGCTAACTGGCTGAAGTAGCAACACAGCACCAATCATCTAGGAAAGTTTTAGTTTAGTAGTTGCTTTCTCATCGACGGCAGAATTGTTTTCTAATTTTTTTCAACGTTGAGTAAATTTTCAGTTCTTTATTAAAACTTAGAATAAACGTACTATCATTAAACTTATTGTTTGGACATTACATGTACTAAATAAAAAAAAGGTATCTTTCTTCACATACATATGCGTTTGTTTTGCAAATAACTTACACCGCTACTACGTGTAGGTAGTTTCAAATTTCCAAAATGGCGAGGGGCAAGTTTTCTAAAAGCATGTTCTATTATTATGCTTTTTTAGTTTATAATAAAAAATACATATTAAGTAACAAGGAAGATTTATTACCCGTGTTTTACCATTTAAAGTATAGTTGGAAAATTCGCCTACGTACATTTTTAGTAGGGTAGAAAACTTGCCCCGCATACGGGGCACATTTTCCAACTTCACATGATCAGACTTAACCATTTGCTGTCAAAAACTATATTTACGGGGGTTCGGGACTGTTTATCATTTTTATAAGAAAATTTTCAAATTTTTATCATCAATTCCCTTGAGTAGGCTTTGCGTAAGGGATCATACGCAAATAATAATAATAATCGAGGGGTGAACCGCGACCTAATATGCTGTACACCTACTTCCAATTGTACTTCCAAATGTTTCCAAATAATTCAAAATATTTCCAAGTAATTCCAAATATTTCCAAGTAATTCCAAATATTCCAAGTACTTCCAAATATTTCCAACTACTTCCAAATATTCCCAAGTACTTCCAAGTATCCCCAAGTACTTCCAAGTATCTCCAAGTACTTCCAAAATACTTTCAAAGAGGTGTACACCTCCCTCCAATAGCGGATCACCCCTCGATAATAATTATGTTAATGAACTTATTTTTTCTTTTTTTCTTTTAAAAAAATAATAAAATAATTTTCTCAATGTAGAATTAACATAAGTAATTATTGATTACATTATTTAACTTTCGCGGTTCAAATTGCTTTAAGAAAAAATAAATTAAAAATAACGTTTAAAAGTTAATTTGTTTAAAATAATAATCTTATTGATAGTTTTCACTTATAATTAAAACGCTAGAAAATTGTTACCCCCTCAGCAAAAAAGTTTCATTTTAATAACAAAGTGAAAATAATTTGTGTTTTAGCAGCAAAGTAATTTGTCTGCTCCTAAGATGCCATGCTTCATATTTGATCTTATTTATACTTGATAACAGTTCAGATCTTTACTATATAAGCCTTACAAACTTTAACTCTGTGATTATGCTTAATTATTAATAGCATAATTTTGGCCCACAAGCGGGAAAAATAAATGAATATTGTAGCCCTTGTCCGAATTCGGACTTAAATTTGAATTGTTTTTTCATTTAGATCTTTTTAACTAATTCCATTTATTTTTGCACGTATAAGAAAAATATTGAATTATAAAATATAAATAAATAACCGTATTAATTAAAATGTAATCTGGATTAGAACTTGATTAATGACGTTGGTGCGCCTGTATTTAGGCAACATATTGCGCTCAGAAGAATGAATGCTGCGTAAGAGCTAGGCGAGTCCAGTCGATGGAATGCTCAAGAACAGTGTTCCGCAAACTTCTTGTGTTCAAGGTACACCTACCAAATCAAGAAATTTTAGACCAGGCTTGTCCAACCCGCGGTCCAAGATGGCTATCAATGTGGCCCGACAAAAATCGCAAACTTACAAACTTTATGAGATTGAGACTAAAAATCCCAGTGAAATTACTAAAAATACAATATTACTTTACCATATAGGGTATGGTGGTCAAGTATTGTAATCGTGCATGAAAAAAAGTGTTTTTTTTTCCTTCTTTTTTTCGAAATATCTCAAAAACGGCTTAAACTATTTCGATTAAAAAAATTGAGCGAATCCATGACATTTCGCTCTACAAAAAAGCCCTAATAAGTGAACATCGAAAAAATTATATTTTTCGAGATAATAATATTTTTGTCAAAATGTCTGTTAGTCTGTCTGTTAGTTAGTCTGTGCGTTACCAAATTTTGTGGACGAGCTAGCTCAAAAACTAGTCTGAATATCGAAACCAAATTTCACACGTAGTTTTGGTCCATTGAGATTAAGAGCTGATTAGATTTTGGTGCATATCGACCCAAAATTAAGGGGGTGGAGGGGGGTTAAAAAATAAAAATCTAGGCCATTTGAGCAAACTCAACCAAATTTTGTATACATAATCAGTGGGACGCCAGAAGACTAAAAATGGAAAAACTAACCGCCCAAAATTGGGGGGGGGGGAGGGTAAAAATTAAAAATCTAGGCCGTTTGAGCAAACTCAACCAAATTTTGTATACATAATCAGTGGACCCCCAGAAGTCTAAAAATGTAAAAACTAACCGCCCAAAATGGGGGGGGGGGTGTAGGATCAAAAATTAAAAATCTAGGACATTTGAGCAAACTCAACCAAATTTTGTATACATAATCAGTAGGACCCAAGAAGTCTAAAAATGCAAAAACTAACCCCCTCCATACATGATTATAAATAATTTTATTAAAAATTAAATATAAGTGAGGGGACAGGTTGTATGGTAGTCAAGTGGATGGCCACATCAGAACACGTCAGCTTATTTTTAACTTGCTATTAATTTATGACCTAAATAATGAATTTTTGAATTTAACACGTTATTTTGCAATGAGATATTCATAAAGTGATTCTTAAATAATTTTATTTATTCAATCATCTATTTTCAAGTATGAAGCAGACAAAGAATGAAGCAAGATCCAAAATATTTTATGAGCATTTTGAGAATTCACTGATAATTTCTTTGAGCCAACTATCGACGGATCTACGTCCCAAAAACAATGGCAAACTTATCACTAAAATTTTATGTTGCTGATTTGTCTCTTAATTTTATAATAAAAAATTTATAAAGTAATAAAGCTTAATTTCTAAACTATAATAAGTACATATTCGACGTTTTTTTGCTCACCAGCTATTATTAGCGTTAGTGTATTTTATGTGTGGTCCAAAACAGCTCATATTCTTCCAATGTGGCCCAGGGAAGCTAAAAGGTTGGACACCCCTGTTTTAGAGCTACACCAAAGAAAAAAACAATGTTTATTTAATATTTATTTATTATTAAAATCAATATAATATGAAAAATTTAGTTGGTTCATGTCCATTTTAATAATAAATAATAGATTCACGGGTTTTATTTTTAATATGAAAAGATGTTTAAGGAGCCTACTTAAATGAGCACAGGCGATCAAAATTTGGAGCAATCGTTGTTAAGGCTGTTCGCATAACTCTCAGCTATGTGTATTATCTTGACAAAACTTGACATTTTTCCGCGGCACACCACCTAATGACCACGGTACACCAGTGTCCCGCGGCACACACTTTGCGGAACACTGCTCTAGAATAGCAGTGCTTCTTAAACTTTTTAAATTCATGACCCCTTTTTATCATCGAGATTTTTTCTCGACCCCAGATATTAATTTTAAAATAAAAATAAATATTTTCCATAGAAAATTTATATTTTAATAAAAAATATACAATAGGTATGTAAAGAAGTAGTTTTGTTTCAAGTATAAAAAAATTAATGAAAGAAAACCACGTTTTAGTGGCAAGGGTGTTATTTGATACATAACAAATTAAATCTTGGTGTAATATTTAACACTCCTAGAAGGGGAGCATCTACATAGTTTTTCAGCATTGAACGATATTTCGATTTAATAAGCATTAAAGTAAAGCCTTTTCAAATTAGTATGTTCAGCTGAAAGGCAGAAGAACATTTTAGATATTTTGTGAAATTCAGTTCTTCTCCTAACCAGAATTCAGTCAAATATTTTTGTAGAAACGAATTTTTTATGTTTCAGTCACTCGATACGTCTGAGAATTCCTCTTGGGCTTTATATGACAGGTGATTAATCTCATTAATGTCAATCAAATATGGTTTACTGAAAATGTAACATATCAAATTAAAGATAAATAAATTATTACAACTAATCTTTCTTTAAATTCATGTATCTGAATGAAATTTTCGCGACTCTAATTCGGGGTCGCTACCTATAGTTTAAGGAACGCTGCTCTAGAGCTTATGGCATGTAAACTATCAAGTATAGTACTTATGATTGAAAAGATAATTTTAACATAACTTTAAATAGGTAGCGAATGAAAAGGTAAGTATTAGTACTTTATTTCAGTACTTTTTCAACTTTTTCTAATTATCTTGAAAATGGCTTAATATTGATGAAAATTAATATTCTAATTAAGTATATTGAAGAAAACAAAAATGTAATTTTTTACATTCTTTATTTTATTCATTTGATTGGTTTAATATAGAATATTTTTTTTAATACTGATATCGACACGATATTTATTATTCAAAAGAGAGGCATTAGAGCTATATATAATTTGGGTCCACAAATGTCTCTTAGGGAAAAATTTAGGAAGATAAATATTCTGACGATGGCATCCCAATACATTTATGAATGCTTGGTATATGTGCAGAAGAATATTACTGAGTTCGCAAAGAATAGTGACAGGCATGAATTCAATACTACATTCAAGAATAAACTCGCCATCCCGAGGTTTCGTTTAGAAAAGGTAAACTCTTCATTCATGGGTCAAGGTGTGCGCTTTTACAAAAAATTCGGGAGGAAATTACTAGTCTAGTCTAAATAAATTTAAATCCTCCATTAAGCGCACACTATTAAAAAAGGCATACTATCGGATTGGCGAGTTTTTACCATAGACGATGATCATGCCTGGACTTGATTTCTGTCATATTCTCGGCAGGATCACTTTGTATATTTGTTTTATTTGTTTATTTGGTTTATTTATTTAATTGTTTTGTTTATTTATATATTTTATTCTATTTATTTGTTTAATTTATGTTTTATTTTTTAAATCATGACTTTCATCAAGCGCTCCTCGTGGAGCCTATGATGAAAAAAAAAACACAAACACAATATACATCAAACATGTAATGTAAGTAAGTAGTTTATTCCTCTAGTACTAGATAAGAATCGATCGTATTTTTTTTTATGAAAATGTTGAGAGGAGTTACACCAAAAAGGTGCATCCCATAAAAACCTGGGTTGGCCCCTCTATCGTGAAAAGAAGAAGAAGAGGGAATTTTATGGGCTGGTCGAGGGTATCTTTGATGAATTTTTGATTTTAATAGAACACGGACTTCAAATAGCCAGTGATATCTGATTACTAATAAAGGAATAAATTATTAATATTAATATTTTAAATAACTTTAAAAGGTAAAGTCTAACAATGATCCTTTGCAGTTTATTTGACATGAAAACAATATTTCCCCATACAACGTATGTTAAAGTAAATGGATCGTTGCTAGACTTTATTCATAGTCGTTTTAAATATTAATATTGATAAATAAATTTTAAGGAAATTTTTATTTAAATCACACATAATTCGGAGGCGTGGGGTCCAGGAGCGTAGCCCCTTGTCTAGCAAGAAGGTCCCCAAAGGCGGGCCTTGCAGCTAGTTCGGTATAAAGGGTGGGCCATTTAACTTTTGGAATTTGAATCGGCTATAAAAACAAAAAAACAAAAACTAATGAATATGTTTTAAAAATTATGAGTTTATTAGAAAGATTGGACATTTTCATTTATGAATGAAACTCAAAATCATTATTCGATTTCCAAAAACAGTGCGCAAAAGATCGATTGTTACGTTGGCTGTGTGGCAAGTCCGTCCTGTTGAAACTAAATTTCACCCATGTCATCTTTTTCAACTTTTGGAAACAAAAATGTTGTTTTTCATTCTTAAATGAAAATGTCCAAACTCATAATTTTGATAAAATATTCATTAGTTTTTTTATAGCCGATTCAAATTCCAAAAGTTAGATGGCCCACCCTAACTAATTTTACAGTACATTTTCAATTAGGTTGATCGGATGGGGTACTGTCAAGCCAGCCGTGGCAGTTATTTGAATGATGTTGTGTTTCATTCTTAAATGAAAATGTCCAATCTTTCTAATAAACTCATAATTTTGAAAAAATATCCACTAGTTTTTTTTATAGCCGATTCAAATTCCAAACGTTAGATGGCCCAACCTATATTAAAATGAAATATTAACACAAACTGCATTTTAATTTATTATTTTGTTTAGGTAATTTCTTCTATATTAATTTCTGCAATGGACTTTGATTGGTTAATTAAAATAAATTTTTCTTTTTTAAAGAGAAAACTAAAAAAAAGTATAATTGAGATGAAAAAATATTTCATACCTGGACTGTGTGAGAGCTGCTAGAGCGGAGGGCTCGACAGGCCAGTACGACAACTGTCAAATGCAGAGCACACGCCACGCTCCAAATAGTCAAGCTCGAGAGTCTCCACCAAAGTGAAGGGGCAGCTTCCATTCCTGGATAGGTGGGATCGCCACGGTAGCCGCCGAAGCCTCGCGACCGATGGATACTACCACCTGAAACAAATAAATAAATACTTATTGATAAATTGAAAGAAATTGATGCTGCTTTCTATTTAAGAAAAAATTAGAAAAAAGTGCGAGTTAGACTCGCATAATAAATAACTACTAAATAACTACTAACTACTTAATAACTTTTAAAATATTTGCGATATTCAAATTCGTTGTATTTTTCGTTGATAACCAAAGGATAAGTAAATTAGTAGAATTTTTCCAAAATTTTAACTTAAACCACTTTTGAACGCTGGCAGTTACAATAATCATGTAAAAATGTCTATTAGGATATTTGCTCTGTATTTAGTTTACGAGCTATATATAATACAGGGTTGGGCATCAAAATCTCTCTAGGGGTATAAAAATGAAAAAATTTAACTAAAAAAAAAAACTGAATACATTTTTGAAAAGAACATTAAATATATTTTTTAAATGTGATTTAAACATTATATCAGAAAAAAGGGGGGTGGGCAAAAATGAAAATTCAAAAGGACTAGAATTTTTATTTTTGACCCCCCCCCCTTTTTTTCTGATATAATGTTTAAAACACATTTAAAAAAATATATTTTATGTTCTTTTCAAAAATGTGTTCACTTTTTTTCTAGTTAAATTTTTTCATTTTTTTATACCTCTTCAAAATGTGGGAGATCTTTATGCCCCACCTTGTAATTTGACAGAAGCCTGGATAGTATCTCCGATACTGACAGACAGAAACTAATAGGGTCCTATTTTACATTTATACGGAACCCTAAAAACGAACAGCTTGAACCCCAAATGAAAAGATCTTGAAGCACCTCGAAGAATTTCTTTTTCTTCTAAAAGTCCTTTTGTTTTTCTAGGGTTTGGAACTTTTGAAAAATTATCTTAAATGTTGCATCACTCGCATCCATAATAAGTAACAATTAAAAAAGGAATAATAGGAAATTGAAGTAAAAATTAAAAACAGAGTTTTTATTAAATGGGCCAGACGTATCGTCGATTTATTTCGACTTCCCCAGTGGCCCACTTTATCACTCTTTGTCAAATGATAATTCCAATATGCGACGGAACATCATTATTTTTATTTTTTATTTTTTCAATAATACATTCTTGCCCCAATCACTCAAAAGTGAAAACTATTTCAAGACTCGATGGGGCCTGCAAATTTTAATTAATTTTTAATATTTTGACAGCTGAAGCTATAATGTTGAATTAATTGAAAAGGTTTTGTCTTTCCATGAGTAGCAGACTTGTTGATTCATAAAGAGAAATTAATGTGGTTGGATTTAGATAAATTCGTTTTCTCGAAATAGTAAACAGGTCACTCAACAAACGAATGCGTTCGAGATGCTCAAGATGTTTTCCTTGTTTTTAACAATTAAAAAATAATTTTAAGTTAAATGTTACAATAAAATGTTTTAAATTGTTTAAAATGTTGTTCCAAATGATAATAAAAATAAATATTTAAATTAAATTTACCGTGAATTAGCATAATTTTATTTAAAAAGAAAAATATTGATGTGCCAATTGAGATGGGACGGGGCTCGTAGCTTGATAACTCCCGAAATGACAAAAAAATGTTTGTTCTGATTTTCTACATTTTTTAATTAAAAGTTCTGAATGTCGTTTCTCTCTATTAAATAAAAACATTATAAATTTTAAATCATTTGCTATAGAGTGTTTTCGAATTTCGTGAGAGCGAAGTTCCTAATTCATTTATGAATAATTTCGCCTAAATTTTAATAAATTCATTCAACTTTTAAAAGTTCTCTTTTTAGCCTCTTAAATCTATGCAATCATAATGTTTTAATTGATATGAATTAGTATAGCTTTAAGCCTCTTCTAGTATCTAAAGGCATCAAATATTATATTAATCATGAGACCTCTGAATAGATTCCCAGCCAATTCACAATTTTCCATTTATAGACAAAAATTCAAGGCATACAGAAAGCAAAAAGAGAAAACACTACAGTGAATATCTTTCTTCGACAGTAATATCGAAAGATTGCTCTTTATTGCATTGTTACCAGAATGACACAAGAAGAAACAACGTGACTTTACCATACCTCTGCCTCACATCATCATCATCATTGAGTCTCTGTCCCCCTCTCTAAATGTCTCACATCCCATATCCACAATTATTTGGTTGAAATATTCTAATCTGGGCCTTCCCCTTTTCTTTCCCCCTCCCCCTCCAAGATATCCCTAAGCAGTCCCCCATGTCTCAGTGTGTGTCCCATCATCTGACCTCTTCTCTTCTTCAGACTCTTCCACAAAGTTCTTCTTTCTCCGAATCTTCCAAGATCTTCTTCATTTGTAATTTTATCAATCCATTTGATGTTCATCATAAATCTATAGCACCACATTTCGAAAGCCTGTAATCTCTTTCTCTCCGCTTCTCTAATTGTCCAGGTTTCACACCCGTACATGGCTATGCTCCATACATATGTCTTCAATAGCAACTTCCTGTTTTCTAAGCTGATTGAGGAGGAGCATAGTAGTTTTTGTTCTGAATTAAACCCCATTTTTGCTTGGGCAATTCTTGATTTAATTTCGTTTTCGCTCCTCCCATCCCATGTTATTTTACTTTCTAGGTAGTGGAATTCCTTAACTCCTTCTAGGTTTTCTTGGTTAATTTTGATGCATTCCTGTCTCGTTTGTTATTTTTTTGTACCTACTAGGACCTTGGTTTTATTCTTGTTTATTTTTATTTTTATTTCTTCTATTAGGATTTGGTTAATTCCATTCAGTGCGTCCTCTAATTCTTTTTTGTTGCTTCCTAAAAGGACAATGTCATCGGCAAATCTTAACATAGCGATCTTTTGACCTTGGATTTCGATACCTGTATCAATTTTGTCTTTGAATTCTTTTATCGATTCTTCTATGTATAAGTTGGAGTTGGCTCACATACTATTTTTAATATTATATCCATAATTTTAAAACAAATATAATATAAATATTCTATTCTTGAAAAGAGGCGACTGTGGGTTAGTGGTCAGAGTGTCGGGCCGCTGTCCTGAAATATGCTGGTTCGAGACTGAGTCGGCAGATATTTGAAGTCTCTTGGAAAGCAATGGCAAACTACCAAGAGTATACTTGCATAGTCAACCTCGCCAAACTAGTCGTTCGGAACCGGGGTTAAATAATAGGTCCCGTATATCTTTATAAAACAGCTAAACACACTCAGCACAGGTATATATGGACAGGTGCCGACGCCCGTTCGGGCATGGCACTATAAGAAGATTCTTGAAAAAATTTGATGCCAAAATTTTTTCTTTCATTTTAAGTTTTTTTCCCTGAGTCCAAAAGGGTTTTTAAAAATATTTCTAAGTATATATCTGTATCACTATTTCTCTAGCTAGACCGTTCGATCAATATTTTTTAAGCCTTGAGACGTTTTAACCTCTCAATATTGAAGTCATTCATTTTTACCTTATCATTCATTCACAATTTTTTTTTTCACGAAATTTCTCAAAAAGAGCTTGAAAATTGTTGATAAAAATTAATTTAAAAGATGCCCTTCACAAATATTTAATATATATTTAAACATTGTCAAAATTAAATTTTATGAAAAACTAATTATTTTTAGAAAAATTTCAAGAATAAACATCAAGTTTGTAGAAATCCATTTTCAAAAAAAATCTAATCAGTTCTTAATCTCAATTTTACAAAAGGTTTTATTTTATAATTTTCTATTCTTCTAGGTTTTCGAGGAAAAGCACATATATAATTTGATCTCACAAAATACAAGTTTTTGTACTTAGAAGTTCTTGAAATATGAGTATAGAATATTTTCATACACGATTTTAACTACAACATTTCTTCATAATATGTATAGTGAAATAAAAATATATCTTTAAAACAGCTATTTATAAGTAATATAAAGAATAATCACATTCAAAGAGAAAGTAAGTATGTAGTTAATTCAAACAAATACATAAATTTGACATTAAATTGAAAGTTTTTTTGCCGAGGGTAGCAGAATTTATATATATTGAAGGAGATAATAAAAGAGTGTGTCTTCTGCTGGAATTATAAATTGAATTTATTTATAACGAGACTATAGTTTCGAGGGCTTTGTCCTCTTCATCAGTCTATTACAATTGATTCAAAGGAATTAATTTATGAAAGCCCTCGAAACTAGTCTCGTTATAAATAAATAAAATTTATAATTCCAGCAGAAGACACTCTCTTTTATTGTCTCCTTCTATATAAATTTGAATTATTTCTCAAAATTTTGGCTCTCAGTGCCATTTTATTTAGACAGGGAAAGAGAGAGGGGAACAAAAGTAAAACGGTTATTAGATTAGACTTTATATTAAATCATATTCTTAATAATATTTCTAGATGAGTGATCATTATTTGATTTTTAATTGCAATAACAGAATCTTTTATAGCATGAGGGTTTTTCTAATTCACTTCACACACAAGCTGATTAAATTCGTGTCATCATTTTATTTATTCAGAGAGATATGTTTTCTCAAATAAATATTTTTCTGACTTATCTATTAAAATCATGCTTTTTATATTTCTTACAAGGCAAATATCATCAGTCAATTTTCACTTTCATTAATCGTGTTTTGCCCAAAGTTGAACGTTTCAAAAACTGATTACGGAAATCCCATGTGGTCAGTTATATGTTCGTCTCATCATTTTTTTTCGTTTATGATTTACATCAAGGGCCTTTAAGTTAATATGGGAATATAATTATATCTATCTTCACATAATTGAGAAATGGTGCATTGGCGCATCTAATTTATTTCTGAACCTTAATTAACTTGAATTAGAAAAAAAATGAAAATCGTCGCCTTAGAGTGTAAGCCTGCTAAATCCATTTTTTATTATATATGACATATTAATACCGTTCGAAAGAAAAAGAGATGCAGCATCGTCCAAGTAAAACTGCTACTTTAAATTACTATCGTAAGTTGTAGAAAAAAAATGTGAAAAATAGTTTCTTTCCTAAACAACAATATTAAATTTTGTTTGTTTTTTCTCTGTCCTGTAAAATTTCCTTGTTGTGAGTTATCAGGTTTACACTCTAAGGCGACGTTATAAAATCTTTCGTATTAGCAAAAAAGAGAGCTATAATTATAATTTATATAATTGAACAGAAGAGCAGAACATAATAATAAATTAAAAAAATAATGATATTTTTTCAAACTTTTTAAATTGAATATAATTTTTAAACAAATAGAAACGTTCTAAACATCCTATCTTCTTCTTCAAGTGCCATACTTGATTCCGAGCTTCGGCGATTACTATGAAGAGTATCCTCTCTAAAGTAATTTTCCTGGGGAAATTTTTTACATGGGTGGTTGCCCATTGCCTTCCTCTGAAGGAATCAGATTATAGCAGGTCAAACATTGGCATCGAATCGGGCTTGAACCCGCGCTAGCTTGATTAGAAGTCATGATTTTTATTTAAAATTATATACAATTTTTATAAATACATTATAATACAAATAGAAAATACAATTATCTTACAATGTAGTTTATTAATTAATTATTTATGTAGTGTTGTTCCTGACCATTACAATTTTAGTTTACATGCTGACACTTTTTGATAATTAATATAATTTTACAGTAAGTATATTTATTTTTTTATAATTACATCTATATATGTTTAGTTATTTCCAAGGGGTGATTCGCGATTGGAAGTAGGTGTACACCTCTTTGGAAGTATTTTGGAAGTACTTGGAAATATTTGGAAGCACTTGGTAATATTTGGAACTGCTTGGAAATGTTTGGAAGTGCTTGGAAATATTTGGAAGTACTTGGAAATATTTGGAAGTGCTTGGAAATATTTGGAAGTACTTGGTAATATTTGGAGGTACTTGGAAATAGTTGGAAGTACTTGGAAATATTTGGAAGTACAAGTGGAAGTAGGTGTACAGAATATTAGGTCGCGGTTCACCCCTCGGTTATTTCATAGTTTTATTTAATGATTTTTGAAAGGCAAAAATGTTAAAAAACCTGCTTTCTAGAAAAAAATGAGAAGTCATGCTCTTTAACCACTAGGCCAACCTGACTCCCTATAAGACTTATAAACAAACACCCCTGTATTGATATTAATAATATAAGCGATAAAAAAAAATATTAATATTTTTCAAAAAGATATGTTAAATTTCCAAGAGTCTTTAAGTGACTATAATCACCCTGTATTAATCAAAAACAAAAAATAAAAATATTTTCTCAAAATAGACATACATAATCTTTTTATACACTTTATAAGCGTGTTCAGAATAATATTGACATCATTAATTAAAAAAAATATTATTTCCTTAAAAGAATTTGAAACTTTCTAATCACCCTAAGTCTTATTTCACAAGGGGTGGAATTTTACGCAGCAAAATTTTCCGCCCCGTGTGAACTAAGACTAAGGGCCGGTTGTATGTCGCAAAGTAAATGTTTTTTACCACTAACCAAGGGTAGATGGTAAATGGAGGGACTGGGACTTTCAGTTGCCTGTCATCTGATTGGCCATCCCAGCCCCTCCATTTACCATCTACCTTTGGTTAGTGGTAAAAAGCATTTACTTTGCGACATACAACCGGCCCTAAGAGAGAGCACTCCCTAAACAACTTGTATTGCTAAATAAATAATTAGTGGTCATCTCCTCGGCGCGTTTTATTCCCTTCCATTCCTTTCCATGCAATTGAGATATCAATTTTCCTCGAATTCGATAAAGTTAAAAAAAGTCATTCAATTTATTTAATTTCATTTTAGTTTCAAATGAGCCTTTCTGAGAGAAAGTTCTTTTCTCTTGTTTCTTAGAGAAGAATATTTGGTATTTTCCAAGACGTCGGGCAGGAAATTGAGTAAGTACATGCTTTTAAGTTTCTATTAATAAAAGTTCCTTAATGTGAATATTGTTTTAACATTCTAGTTAACTTAGATATAAAACATTTTTCAATTATTTATTAAATACAAGGAATTTAATTTAAATTATATGAAAGTTAGTGAAGTGTATTGTCACGTGTTGTATCAAATGAATGAATATTATAGTCGGTACTTCGGCAGGGTAGAATATTCAATTCACTTGAAAATGCTAAAAAATTTTGCTTTTCGATAATTACAATTACTAAAGAACGAAAACTGTTCGTTCTGGTGCCAAAACATTTCTATTTTTTTAACCGACTTCAAAAAAGAAGGAGGTTTTCAATTCGACTGAATTTTTTAACCGACTTCAAAAAAGGAGGAGGTTCTCAATTTGACTGAATTTTTTTTGTGTCTATGTTACCTGATATCATCGCTAATTGTGGACCGATTTTGATGTTTTCTTTTGCATTGGGTTCAGTCTAGTTTCCGATTAGTCCTGTTTTTTTCATTGGTATTGGACTTTTTTTGCTATGTTTGTTTAGGCATAATTTCTTTGTTTATTAAATGATATCGATGATTCTTTTTAAATTGGAAAGAGGGAACCTTAGGGGTGGTCCCATGTTAATTTAGTCAAGTTCTATGATATCATCAATTACGAATTAACATAAATATCCAATTCTTATGATCAAATAATCGAAATTATAATAAATAAAATCTTTTATAAAAAAATCAATCTTAAAACGTTCATTTAAAACCCGCAAACGTTTCTAGAGAATTTCTATATTTATTAATTTAATTTTATTATCATTTTCTGATTCATTCGCTCGACCCCTCTCTCTTACGAGATGCATGCAAGGTATTATTTTATTTATTTATTTATTTATTTATTTATTATTGTTAGACGGACTAAGAGTCCTTTTACACTATATATTTACAATATTTTTTTTTTAAATATAAGTTCAAGTGTGTAATACATATAAAGAATATATAAAGACCATAAAGATTATATGTATATACAATAATCTTAAATATAAATCCAAGAATATGTAATGAACATAAACATCATATATCTGCACATATACATACACATCACCATATATACATATATATACAATAATTTTAAATTTAACTCCAAAATATATACTGAGCACATAAAGAATATATAAAAAATATCCATATATATATATATATATATATATATACATACACATATATATATATAATGTACATAACATCCCGTGTCTCAAATAAAAAAAAGTCATGTTTATAAGAAATTATATATAAAAAAAAAGATTATTTATCTGGAATCTTGATAAAACCAAGTGTCCAATAAGAAAAAGTATAAAACAAAATATACAAAAATTACATATAAGAACATAAAAATTATAGTTATATATAAATTGTCTATTAATAGTCATGTTTATAGGAGATATAAAATTGAGATTATTTATAGAAACTGCAACTTCCTGATGCTGTTCATTTTGGTGTTAAATATGTCGATGTTCTGTTGTTCCAATAGATTGCCATTTCTGTGTAGTCTAATTAGGGGAGAATGATATAAGTAGTTGTTACTTGCAAAGTTAATATGGAAGAGTTGATGGCTTCTGGTATGTACGGAAGGAACATGAAAGTTGATTCTGCTGGTCAGGTCGGGGAACTTATAATTATTCAGAATTTTAAACAAAAGAAGCAGGTCATTGATTATATTAAGATACTATTAATAACATCAGTAAAAGAGAAAAATATCAATAATTCAAAAAAAAAATAAAACCGACTTCAAAAAAAATTAAATGCAACAAATAAAATAATAAAACTCAAAAATAAAATAAAATACATTAAAAGGTATAAAATAATAATCTACTTTAGCTAGAACTAAACGACGAAATATTTACATGAAATCACTTTTTGAAGTCGGTGCTAAACAAACTATATAATCGACCGTACCCGCCAATCGTACTAAGTAAAATCCGTCGAGTTTGATTCATAAAATGTGTTTGTTTGGCACCGACTTCAAAAAGTGATTTCATGTAAATATTTCGTCGTTTAGTTGTAACTAAATTAGATTATTATTTTATACATTTTAGTTTATTTTATTTTATTTTTGAGTCTTATTATTTTATTTATTGCATTTAATTTTTTTGAGTCGGTTTTATTTTTTTTTTATAAAAATTATTTTTATTTATCCTCCAAAAGGAAGACCTGATTAGATTTTAGCAATTTTAGCTTCATTTTTAGTTGAAAAGTGTAGAAAATTAGAAAAAATATATATTATAATAATAATAGGTGGAGCTGTAATAAAAGAGCATTGCCGGGTAAATATTCTAATTATGCAATGTTCTTTGTAGTTCTTATTGTATTAGCTTTGAAGTTTTGAATTGATTGTTGTTCATACTCCATACAGGAGCTGAGGAAGCCAATTTTTTGAAAAAAAACAAGTAAATAAACAGGCTAAACAGATTGAATCCTCTGTATATCATTGCTTAAGATAATTAAAAACAACAACATATAATTATATATAATATATTGATTAGCTTTTATTTTATTTACTCTAAATAAAATCACTCAACAACAACCGAGTCCTGACCTTCAATTTCAACATCAATAATAATTATTTATATGAATTTATTAATAATAATTAGAATGTGATGAAATATCGATGAATATTTTCTAAAGGGGACCTACACGATCATTCTATCAGTCAGATTGAATCAATCATGCTGTCATTCATTGCTTCAATCATGCAAAACCCTACACGATCATTCCGACTGACAGTCAGATTGAAACCACTTTTAGCTGAACTTTTAATGTGGTTCAATTCTCTTCGACAATTTGAACACAAAGTATTCAACTTTTTGGATACGTCCGCTTTCTTTACTTCTGACTTTAATTCTTTCAAAATTTCCAAGAGCTGAGCCACCTCAACTTTTCTCTTGTACTCGTTCATGTAAGATGCGTGACTTTTATTCCACAGCTCTGGTAAAGTTTCATACGTTTTAAAATCAAGGCCTTGGCACTTAACTGGTCGCCGGTATTAAGAAATAAATCTATGATATCTTCATCTAAATGTACTTCCATGGCTGCTTAGTAAAATGATAATATAAACACTAATAAGGCCATTTGCACTAGACAATTCCCAGACGAAGCAACGGAAACTCGAGTATCATCAATATGAATTGTCTGTGCCAAGGATACCAACAGGCCACTTAGTACCACACACTGAGAATACTGTAAAGCGATTCAGGGGAGATTTTTATTTTTTGAAAAGGAAAAATGAAATTGACCACCCGACGCGACCATTATTTAGTGTATTCAAGTAATTCAAGTATATAATGAATTTTAATTAATAAAGTAAAGGGTGTGTAGTTTCACAGTGAATGAAATAAAACTCAAAGAGGTTTATACAAACTCAATATATTTCGGATTATTAGTCCATCATCAGGAGTTTACAGGTTAAAAACCGAAATATATTGAGTTTGTATAAACCTCTTTGAGTTTTATTTCATTCATTGTGAAACTACACACACTTTACTTTATTAATTAATATCATGTTTCACCTAAAACCTACACCACTTTTTCTAAGTAAAAATGAATTTTAAATTATTATTGATTTTTTGATTAAATTAGATTCCATTTACAAATAATAAAATAAAAATCTAACTAATAATGATCATATTAATGAGCTGATTAGATTTTGGTGCATATCGACCCAAAATTAAGGGGGTGGAGGGGGGGTTAAAAGTTAAAAATATAGGCTCTTGTACCAAACTCAACCAAATTTTGTATACATAATCAGTTGGACCCGAGAAGTCTAAAAATACAAAAACTAACCGCTCAAAATGAGGGGGGGGGGGTCAAAAAATGAAAATCTTGGCCATTTACCAAACTCAACCAAATTTTGTATACATAATCAGCGGGAAACAAGAAGTATAAAAATTCAAAAACTAACCCCCCCCTACATGATAATAAATAATTTTAGCGGCTAGGTTGTATGGTAAAGTCAAGTGAATGGCCACATCAGAACACGTCAGCTTGTTTTGTACCTAAGACAGGCCTTATAAACATATATTAAATTGGGGTAATTTTTCTGAAGTGTATTTTTTATTATTTTTTTTTTAATTTTAATTATTTTTATTTTTAAATTCAAATGCCAAAGACTGATCTATAACAGTTTGAGAAATCTTGCGTTCGAGTAAATAATTGATTTCTAAATCTTATCTAACTTTATAGTTAGATAATATTACAGAAAAAATAAAGACTACATTTCTTTCTTTTTTTCCATTTTGTAATTTAATTAGATTAATTTCTCCCCCATGGCGCTCTCGGTTCCAATTACTCTCCGAGTTAATTTATTACGTAATTGACGATCATCAACTTGTATAATATAAATAGTCACATTAAATCTAATTGATTCATTTTAATATCCAACATTGCATAATTTTTATCTTTGAGACAACCATTAAAAGAATCAACAAAAAGCTAACAAATTTTTTTTTGATTTCAAGATGAGAATTAAAGGAAAAGGATAAACTTGTTTCAAAGACATTTTTCTCAACTTAAGCCATTGCGTTTATTGAAATAATTTCTATTTTAACTAAAATATGATTTTCAAGAGGAAATCAATAAGGCTTGATTCAAGAACTCATATAAGTAGTAGCATAAAAAAAATATGTTCGGAACGAAGCCTATTTTGAGTTGATTTATGAACAAAAATTTTGTCAATCTCAAGAGTAGGTGAAATGAAAGAAATCAGCAAGCAACAGTAGAATCGAGTTTCATTTCAAGAATCATCGTTACTTTTCATATGGATTTTTAAACAATTTTTCCTACCCGAGAATAGATCAATGAATATACTTTTTTAATCTGTATAAGTTGAGCTGGCGTTGAAGCAACATTATAGCGACCCAATTGAGCCTTGAAATCAAGCGTTAAGACTATATATATACGAGCTTTTCGTGCATGCTCGAAGCTCGGCCCTCCTGGTTGAAAGCCCTGGCGGGCAGCGTCTCGGTCCAAAAATTTTATTCCTCTTAAAAAACCACACTCCAAATGTATACCCGCAAACTACCGAAAATACATCGTCTCTTAAAAGTTTTCGCCTCTTTTAATTTTTGAGTGCCTGGGGGGGGGGGGGGAGGAACAATTATCAATATATTTAATGTTTTCTTAATTTAAAACGAATTGGAGTCTTTCATTTCAAAATTCGAGCCCAAATTGTGAATTATATTTCAAATTTGCCTGGTTAATGAAAAATCGATTGGAGCCATCAGTTTAAAATATCCCAGCTGACAATTATATTTCAAATTTGCCTCGTTAATTAATATATATTTAATGTTTCTTAATTTAAAATCTTGCAATGGTCCTGTGGATTGAACCATAATTTATTTCAATAATTAATTACTTCTTATTTTTATTCATAATTAAAGTCTAATTGAGGCAATCAATTGATCATCAAACAAGGGAAACCAATGAGTTCTGGAAAGCATA